>SNQJ01S0148445.1:0-23573 GCA_010110895.2 Picea sitchensis | reverse complement strand
TGAGTGGTATTTATGAACAGGCTCTGGGTAGGAAACACTCCAACTCCAATTCATTAATGGAAATGGGGTCATAAAACAGATAGCATCCATAATATATGCAGACATATAAAAAGACACTGGTTGTCCTTTTGACTTGGCTGCTTTATAATTTAAAATTTCTTGCATCAGGTTATCCGATAAAATTTTATGTCAGTTAAAACCATTTCCATTTGAAACTTCTTCTAAGAAGGGTATCGAGTCTGCATGAAAGTGACAGGGATCTTTTCTCCCGAAAAGTCTGCATAACATCATGGCTACATAAACCATATATTCGTTTAAGGAAGCTGTAGCATAAATTCCATGCGAATCAGCCCTAAACTTTGCTTCAGACCTCGCCCATCCTTTAATCATGTCGGAGTATGTTTGGTCTGCCTCAATACATTCTTTTCTCTGAAATTCAGCTAAAAATTCAGCATTAAAGGTGTGTTTATAATTTGGTGATAGTTTATACATTACTTGAATGTGCTCAGGCCGAAATGAGCCGACGATAGCTCCTTGCTCGTTCTGAATACTCCTTGTTGGGATATCTACTTTATCCAGAGCCCAGCCGACCATCTCAGTATATGCCACCAGCCTCGGATGCGCAACAATCTTATGAAGTTCAGACTCAACAACGTCCCATAGATGATTTTCAAAATCAGGGTCTGCATACTTTAACTCATCCTCCAACAATTCGGTAATTTGAGTTGATGATTTGATGGAGTGTATGGCGTGTGGAGTAGTATCAAAGATGATGTCACCTTCCTGTGGTTCTTCATTTTTCTTCGGTGCTTTTTTAGGTGCCATAGCTCTGCGTTTGGCTTGAGAACCTGTCACAGAAAGTGGATGAATAAGCTTAGCTTTAAAATGAAAATATAGATGTTCGAACGTTTATTTTGAATATATCATAAAAATAATGAGATTCGTACATATGTTATGAAGTTAAATCTCTTAATGCAAAAGATATTTTCGGAGATATGCATTTAATGTCCGTACTTAGGCTTTCTCAACATTTTCAAAATAAAAAGAGAAACTTACTTAATCGGACAACGACGCATTAATGAACACTCAAAGAAAGATTAATTTTAACCCTGTTTAAAAAGAGGATTTATTAGTGTTAATTATGGATTAAATCTGAAAACATGATTTTTCGGGGTTTCGACAATCTTGATGTCAAAAGGTATGTCTTTGAAGAAACTCGATCGCCGAAATCGCGAAATCGCGATGTTTTAATTTAAATTTAAACATTTTTAGCATGTTAATTAATCGAGATTAGACCCTTTCGAGATTTTAGAAATCGAGATTTCAGGAAATACGATGACATGAGACGTGCTCTCACGAAATCGCGAATCCCGAAATCGCGAAATCACGATGGCTTGTTTCTTTTAAACATGACTTAACTTATCTTAATTAACTAAGTGATCAAGATTAAAGCCAAAACAGAATTAGTTTAACTTTAACGTGAATTATGAATCGAGATTTTGGAAATCGGGATTTCGGGAAATATGATGACAAGAGACACGCTCTTATAGAACCGCGAATCCCAAAATCACGACGTAATTATATTAATTTTAAACCTTTCATATAAGAGGTTAAACTAATTCATTTTTTAATTAAGATTTAAACGTATCAGGGAATCGGGAATTGGGGTTTCGTGATTCAATTTACATCAATCATTTGTTTACGGAAAACCCCGAATCCCGAATTTTTTAACGTTTAAATGAAAAACTCTCGAATTTAAAATTATACTCCTTTTAAATAATTTCAAAGAGTGTTGGAAAAACTTATATTTTTGTAAACTTTTTCCCGTATTTATTCAAAAATAAATGATAAAAAGGCATCGTGAATTTAGACATGATGAAATTCTTATTTTAAGAAAGCCGAAACCCAAAAAACACAAAAAATATAAAATCTAGGCCTTAAGGATCAAAGATTTTAAGATATGTTTCAACATTACCCATGATATAGAACTGGCCTCCATAGTGAACGCCTTGAAAATGTGGAGGCATTACCTCCTGGGTAGGAAATTTTTACTTATGACATACCACTGTGGATTGCGACACCTATTTGACCAACCAAAACTCAATGCTAGACAAGCTAGGTGGATGGCCCTTCTTAGCGAGTTTGATTTCAAAATCAAACATATCAAGGGAAAGGACAATAAGGTGGTCGATGCCCTTAGCAGAAGTATGAAAACAATTCATCTTGCAACAGTGAGCACCTGCGATACCAATGATAGGGAAAGTGTTAAGAATGGACAAGAAACAAATGCATTCTTCCAGACCGTGACCTCATACCTGGAGCAAGAACCCGCAGGGATAAAGTACAAAGGATACCAGATGTTAGATGGAGGTCTACTAACTTACAGAAAAAGATTGTATATTCCAAATTGTGACAACTTGAAGAGGTTCATAATGGATGAACTACATAAAATACTATATGTTGGTCACCCAGGATACCAAAAGATGATCACGACCACCATGAAACAATTCTATTGGCCTGGATTGAAGAAAGACATAGCTGAGTATTTAGCCAAATGTATAGAATGCCAATAGGTTAAAGCATAACACTGGCACCCAACAGAATTATTACAACCTCTACCAATCCTGGAATGGAAATGGGAGACCATCTCCATGGATTTCATCATCGGATTACCAACATCGGCCAGGAAAAATGACGCCATCATGGTAGTGGTGGATAAATTGAGCAAGTCTTCTCATTTTATCCTTGTCAAATCGACTTGCAAGACAATAAACATCGCCAACATATTCATGAAAGAGATATTTAGACTACATGGCATGCCTAATGAGATCGTGTCTGACAAAGACATGAAATTTACCTCAAGCTTTACGAAATCCTTGATGGCTAGTCTGGAGACCAAATTATTGTTCAGCACAACCTATCATCCTCAAACCGATGGACAGACGGAAAGAGTGAACCAAATATTATAAGACATGCTAATGATGCATGTAATGCATCAACCTAAAAAGTGGGAAGATTACCTGCCACTGGTGGAATTTTCCTACAACAACGGCTGCCAAGAATCACTAAAGATGAGCCCTTTCGAAGTCCTCTATGGTAGGTTGTGAAACACTCTAGTCAGTTGGAGTAATCCTATAAACATAATTACTATTGGAACCGACATGTTGAAAGAAATGGAACAACAAGTGATTCAGATAAAGCAAAATCTGAAAGTCGCTCAGAACAGACAAAAAAGTTACGCCAACAGAAAGAGAACCCCTAGGGAATTCAAGACGGGAGACCACATATATCTTAGAGTTAGGCCCAGGAAGAATTCCCTGAGGATGGGAGCTTGTGCCAAGTTGGTACCTCGGTATTGTGGACCCTTTGAAGTTCTAAAGAGAGTGGGGCTTGTAGCCTATAGGCTAGCATTTCCTCCCATAGTAAAAGCACATAATGTTTTCCATGTTTCATTGTTGAAGAAATATGTACATGATTATAATCATATAATTGACTGGCCTATGATCTAGGTGGAACCGGAGGGAGAATTCCTGCAAGAAACTCTATGCATATTGGACATAAAGGAAACCCCACTCAGGAACCGAACCATTGCACAGGTCAAGGTACAATGGAAACATTTTGGCCCCGATGAGGCTACGTGGGAAATGGAAGATGCCATGAAACATGCATATCCGATTTTGTTTACTTCTATACATACATGTCATAATTGATAGATAGAACATTGAGGACAATGTTCCTTTAAGGGGGAGGGAATTGTAACACCCTGTTTCCCCCATTCTGTAAAAATAACTATATTGACCAAGAACTATGGAAAACTCAAAGGTGTGAATGTTTGATTTGATGGACCTTTGTATAAAAGGTCGATGAATGTAAATTATGTTATGAATATGTGTTGCATGATTGCTGGGAGGGGGATGCGCTAAAAGAGACTATGATGGCTAATGAAGGGTGGTGGAAGGGACCTGGAATGGTTGCATTAACTTTCAACCGAACCAGTACCATACTAGTTTTTACTTGCTCAAAGACCAAGGAAACTCTCTGACCCTGGAATGAATTTACCGTCAGGATGGTAGTGGGGAGGCTCCTCAAGAGTTAATGAGGGGATGGGGCAAACTGCCCATTTGTAAAGCTCTCATACCTGACCATGGACGGGGGAATTCGCGCCACACACAATCTTGTAGAGAAGGTCAAGAAAGGAAGTGTGGGAAGGGTAGAGAAATGGAGCGTGTGCGACAGGGATCACAGAAGAGAACCACAAAACCATGGAACCATGGGGAGCTCTGAACACAGGACAAGGAGAGTAACTTTCTTCCTTGATTTTTTTCTGTATCAGGAGAAGGAGAGTAACCTTCGTCCTTGACTTTCGTTGAGTTGGAAGTAAGAGATTGAATCTTAGAGCATCGTGATCTAGCTCGGGGTGGCTAGTGGTAATTCGTTTGGAGTCACTGAGCCTATGATTGGGTGGAAACGAGCACCCTTCTCAGCAGTTGCATCATGCCTTGTGGTTCTGGTAAGTGTTTTATGCCTTATATTTTGAATTGAATATCATGGATGAACGTTTATACTTATATTCCATAGTTGATGTCTGTGTAAATTAGTTAATTTCAAAGTATGTGCTCATCCCATTGAGAATAGACCCATCTGGTTGACCTTCACAATATTCTAGGATGGCTCCTCGAGATCACTTTTCCTTGGGAATCGCCTCATAACTTTGGAACCATACCGAGACTTTACCTAGAAAACCGACTAATATAAGGGATAATTGCCCAAGAACCATATGAAGGTTCATGGGATCTGGGTCTGGAAAATCTGTGCAAGAGAGAGTAGTTCTCTAAGGTTTCAGAGTCATGGGAGTTTGAAGCTCTGAAAGGTTGAATTTCATGACCCAAGTTCAGAAAGGATAGATAATCCAATTATCGAAAGGGAGTATCCCTTCATTTGGTAGATGAACGGATGAGATCCTTTCGGAAATACCCCAGGTCTGTCAGGACCAATGGATCTAGAGGAGGAGCGCGGGCGTTAACGCCTCGACCCCTTCAGCCTTCGCAAGTAGCAATGGAATCGGGACCGTAGATCCTAGGATCCATCAAGAGCTATCTAGGCCATTGATCTTAACCCTTGTATAGATGGGAGGATGGACTTGTCATAGTCTCGAAAGTCCCGATTTAATCAGGACCATCCATTTAGCAGGGACGCATGGTATTCAGGTGGAATTTCTCTAACTCGCGACTTGGAGAGGTCAAAGGGTAGGACTGCACAAAATCACGATTCGCGAAATCGCGACATAATCATGGTCGTTGATCCATGAGTGATCTGGACCGTTGATCATCCAGAAAGAAATTTCAGCATTTCGAGAGTCGGGGGATTCGATAGGAGAACCTTCGCAAAGTGTCGAGTCACGCAGTCCCTACCTAGCATTCAGAGGAACGTGGGCCCTTGATCAGGGGACAACGAGGACCGTCAATTTAGCGTGAATGAGTTTCAACGTTTCGACATCCGGGAGACCAAAGGGAAGAATCTCTCGGTTTCGCAAGTCGTGAAATCCCAGCATACGAAACCTCGATGCACTCAGTGGGTTGGCCCTAGGTCACAGGATAGGGTTGTGTGGTAGAAGGAGGAGGTAGGCGCTAGTAGTTGGCTAAGGGTCTAACACGGGGATCAGTATTTTAGGACCCGAGAATTCAAAGAAATGAGAAGTCGAGGGACGTGAAGTCCCTAAATTGGGAAACATGAAATAACCTATGGTTGTAGGCCGTGGTCACAGCGTCGTGGTCGTGTGGAGGAGGGTCACTTCGTGATCATAGGTGAGAGGGAAGGCATGCGCTAGGCCCCTTAATCACTTTCAGGATTGAAGGAGATGAAGAGGTTGGGATGCCTTGCATCGGGAGCCCCAATGTCGCAAAAAGCAATGATCCTTTTAAACTAAGCCTATGGTCGCGGGTCTTGATCACATGGTGGAGGATGAGGAATGAGCTAGCCTGCGCTAGGTCCCTGTAGGAATTTGGGAATTTTTTCCTTTGATAAAAAGGCCAAAATTTTGTTATGTCGTCGTGGGTGTGTGACAGTGCTCAAGTGTTTCTTGGGCTCCAACCTTAAAAGAAAACCTCACTCAAATCCCATGGCCACCACAAGTTGGAACCAAAATTTTATGACCCCTATGATATTATCAAACATATTGGTCCAGTTTCCTACAAATTGGCACTTCCAACAACCTCCAAAATACACCCGGTGTTCCATGTTTTCTGTCTGAAGAAAGTGGTGGGTCAGAATTGCAGGGTTCAAACCATCCTGCCTGAACTAGATGAAGAAGTCTCCATTTGGATGCAACCAAAATCAATCCTCAATGTGCGCAAGCATCACTTGCATGGATGAACTATCAAAGAAGTGTTGATCAAGTGGAAGGACATGTCTCAAGAGGATGCAGCTTGGGAGCCAACGACCATACTGCTACAACTTCCACATCTTCAACCTTGAGGACAAGGCTGCTTTTGAAGGAGGAGGGCATGTTAGGATTCGATCCTAACCACTCTTAGTTGGTCATTAATTAGCATGATATATTTTCCATGTAATAAAGACCGACATTAGATAATAAGGCCTATTAAATAAATGAGAACAAATCAATGTAAGAAGATGTAATAAAAGATTTTGCTTCCAGAAAGATCTTCGTCTAAAATGTTCTTTAGAAGATAGAATTAGTATAAATAAGAGTATGATGTATGAGAAAGATTGTATGGAGAAAGTATTGTAATAGAGATCTGCTCTGTTGGAGGTTTCCACCTCGAAGTGGCAAGTGAACATTGTTTTCTTTGAATAAAGGTATTATTTCTGGTATTGCTCTCTCAATATTTTTGTTGTGCCCTTGATATTTTCTAAATATTCATGTTTTTGCATAATATATTACCACTAGTACATTACATATACATTAATATGGTAGGTGATTGTGTGCAAAAATATAATTATAAAGAAACAAAAGAGAGATGTAATAATGAGTAAGAACATGATCTGAAAATAGAAGGCTGACTTGTTATGCTATGCAAGCACCCTCTATCTCAATAAAATAAACCTTAACAGGACCTTGCTTCATGTGTTAAAATATGCAAGATGGTTTATGTGTTAAGTTCATGCTTCTTCTTGTCAATGTATATGTGTGAGGAAGTGTTCTTTTAAAAGGTTAAGTATGTGCTATAAAACAATACACAGCAGTATAAAGTGCAGCAAATAACACAACAAACTCACAGCAATACCAAGATGATAAAGGAGTTCACCCCTCTCTGGGCTACATCTCCTTGAGCCTCCTTCAATGGACTTGGCTCTTTGGGATTAGTTTGTCAAATGTTCTTTTACAAGCTACTGCTCAACTCCAATGGATCTACACACTGTACCATTGGGTTCAGAATACACAAAAACCCAAAAAATGACTATTAAAACTCTGAAAATGGATCTTGTCTCATCCAGTAATGACCTCTTCTACATGTGGCCTCCAAGCTTCTCTGTGCTTCTCTGTGGCAAAAACACCTGTAAAATTCCTCCAATGGATCTGAAAACTATCCCAATGTGTTCAGAGCATATTAATTAGTCAAAAATGACTATTCAGTCTCAGAAAATAGAAATGGGCTCATCTGAGCAATGCCTCAAACAATGAGGGCTTCAAGCTTCCTGAAGCTTCCTCAAACTTCAATGGTCAAAAAATTGCAAAATAAGTATTCAAATGCCTATGAAAACCATGCCAATGGACTCAGAATGTCCAAAAACCCCTAGCTGGGCTTTTACAACACCTCATTTGGTCAAAAACTGAAGAAGTTATGCTTGTTGCCATTTTCCTCCTTCAAGCTATTGTCTCTGGTTCGCCATATTGCACCTGTGTGTGAATGAACCTGGCTTCTGCATTTTTCCGTGCCTAAACTCAGCACACGCACGCCTTCCGAAATTGGTGCCAAACTGTCGCACCATTAGCAAAACTAAAGCCCCCCAAGTCAGAGGTGTTGGGCGCATGGAGACCGTATGTCCACGTCCCGCGCACCAAAAGCTAACCGTTTGCTAGGTTGAACCAGGAGTTGACATGTGTCGGGTGTGTGGTTGAAACCGTGTAGGCATAAAACAAACCCTGCGCGCACAAAATAAGGTCATATGTGGTCCATATAAAAACCACGGGCTATACATATTAAAGCCCCCACACGCGCCATTGCTCAACGGAATGGTTATATAAACGAAACCATGGTTTAAATTGAAACAAAAAATCCACGCGCTCCGTTCGAATGGTCACATGTAAAACTATATGACCGCGGGTTAATATTTTAAAACCCAAACCGCGCACCATTCAAATGGTGGATGGTCATATGATATTGGTAATATGATCACGGGTTAACTGTTTACAACGCGCCATTCCACAATATAATTCCCGCGCAATCATATGACAAGGGTCATATGGCTCACGTAATAGAACCGGGGTCGGGGCTAAGCCCTAGCCCGACCCCCCGCCGATTAATACAATACAAAAATTTAATTAAATTTAAATCCAATCCATAGTATGAACCACTATGGTGGCGCGTTGGCAGCGAAAACTTGCGGAGGCTTTACATGGGGCGTGGAGGTCCGGTGTTCAATTCTGGTAAACTAAACGAACTTTTGAACAACCCAATAACCAACGAAGGGGTGCCACGTGGCAGCCCAGGACTGGGCCACGTGGCATTCTACAATTCGCTCAAATGATGCCATGTGTCACTAAATGATTCGACCACCATCAGCCAATCAGAATCTGCCATGTCACCTGCCACGTCAGCAGTGCCACATCACCGTACGGTCGCCTACGTCAGCTGTACGGCCTCTGCCATGTCAGTTGTACGGACTGCCCAGTCAGCGTCCCTTTTTTTCCCTGTTTGGCTCGACGAACAGATCGCGATATCTTCTCCACACGGACTCCGTTTGCGAAAGTAAATATACCGTCGGAATTAGGAAAACGAGACGGACGCAATGGCACCATTTTCGTCGCATTCTGAGCACTTTGAAATTTGAGCAAAATTTTGACCCCTGGTCCAGATTTTGATCAGAACATATGACTTAATTAACAACTTTGTTTAGAAATTGAACTACACATTTCTATTCTAACACTCTAATTCTCCGTGTTTACACACAAAAAAAAAATCACAATTATTCATTTATTAATCTCCTTAACATCAATAATCAAATTGAATTCAAATTCAATAAAAAAAATACTCACAAATTAACCATGAAAGCAAATGGTGAATTACACTATCTTTTGCTACAAATATGCATAACTACATTACATTTGTCTAATGGGAACTTGAGATTTGGATTACACAATCCTCCTCCCAAGTTCCCCTTGCTAGAAAAGTCCATGATATATGACCCCTTTACATGAAGGGAAAATGAGAGTTACAATAATGTGATTGTTCCTATGTCTTCTTGTCTCTATAACCTCCCATGGTTGTTCATAAACTAATTATAATTCAAAAGAATTAAAATTTTACACCCACTAATGTGATTGTTCATATTTCCCCTTGCCTCTATAACCTCTCATGGTTGTTCATAAACTAATTATAATTCAAAAGAATTAAAATTGTACATATTTGTAAAACTTATTCCTTAGTTCGTCCCAAGTTGTAGTTATTTTGAGAGCGAAGTTTAGAAAAATACTATGGTAATTATGACCCCTTCCACAAACATTGTGGATTCATATGTGTAATAACTGATAACCTCATTAATTTGTATCTAATGAATTTGTGGAGTATATTCAGAGGCTTATTGGAATCATTTTGAAAATTTGAGTGAATTTGTGGAGTATTTTCAAAGGCTTATTGGAATCATTTTGAAAATTTGAGTGTACAAACCTATGATGTTGGAACATGGAAGGTTCTCCAACTTGGTGTAATTGATATTGTAGTACCATGCAGTTCATTTTTGTTTGATCAATCATCTCATCATTAGAAGTTATTTTGAGAGCGAAGTTTAGAAAAATACTATGGTAATTATGACCCCTTCCACAAACATTGTGGATTCATATGTGTAATAACTGATAACCTCATTAATTTGTATCTAATGAATTTGTGGAGTATATTCAGAGGCTTATTGGAATCATTTTGAAAATTTGAGTGAATTTGTGGAGTATTTTCAAAGGCTTATTGGAATCATTTTGAAAATTTGAGTGTACAAACCTATGATGTTGGAACATGGAAGGTTCTCCAACTTGGTGTAATTGATATTGTAGTACCATGTAGTTCATTTTTGTTTGATCAATCATCTCATCATTAGAGTCATAATAAGGCAATTATGTTGGTGGATGTTTCTAACGATATGTCTCAAAAGGTTTGCCAAATGACTAATGGGAGGGGATTTTCCAAATGTGATTCATAATAAGGCAATTATGTTGTTGGATGTTTCTAACGATATTTCTCAAAAGGTTTTCCAAATGACTAATGGGAAGGGATTTTCCAAATGTCTTTTCGAGAGGGCAACTCTTAACCAACACATATTTTCTAACTCCAACATGGATTTTGCCAACATTAATTGCATTTCATTTGCCCAGTTAATCTAATAATGGTAGACATTGTCACCGTGATCTTTATTGATGTTGGGATTTTCCACCCTAAAATCTCACCAACCATTGCGAAAAATAATAATAAATGTATGGGGATGTTAGAAGATTTGTCTCGATTTTCCTTTAAAACATATGGAGTATTTACAATAATCACATAGAATATCCACAGATGATGTCAAGGGATTTTAAATCTTGATGCATTTAAACTACACCAACCATCCAATGGCGAAATAATTAACATAGGGGAGGCGAGATACAATTTTGCTTAACCAAATGTGCACATTCCCTAGCAACATTCCCCCTCATTCCCCATTTATGCTTTCCTTTGCATTGTTGAGTGATGATGTGAATGCATCCTAAGTGTGTACTAGGACTAGATTTGCATTTCAATTGTTGGTCTTTTGGTTGGGCCCAATCAAATATACCAGAGCCCATAGTACTCTTGTTCTTGTGCATAGTCCATTTAGATTGTATTGTTTGTCTTTTGGTTGGATGCAATCCAATATAGTAGAGCATTCCTATTGTTGCAAATAATCCATACAGATTGTGTGCCTACCAATGCCTTAATTTATTTGTCAAGAAATCAATATTGATTTCATGTTTGGGTGCACATCATATTTACCATATATGGTGTATTTTTGAATTGTGGAATTTTATTGGGCTAGATTTAGCTTCCACTTGGAATAATAAATGCAAAAAACAAATTGCATATCATTTACGCTTCTTGACCTATGTTCAGTTGTTGTAGCAACTTTGGGAGCTTTCATAATATAGATATAGTATGGTTTCAATAACCATAAGTTCAATAATCATGGAGTTGTACAAAGATACTATAGTTTCAATAATCATGACCTAAAATAAAAATGATATACCAATAATAATACAAAAGTTTACTTACACTTATCATCCAAAAATATTGTAGCATTTGATATTTTCACACTTTAGTTGATTACTTAAAAGTATTGGAAACAAAAAATATGAATATCATGACAAGTACCATTTTCACTAATTGTTATTTCAAGACAACCATCCTTGATAAAAAATGATAATGCAGTAGGGTTTTTAACAATAAGAGAAAAAAAGAAGCTTGTGTAAAACAAGAAGTTTGTTTTGCAGTGACATTTGATAGAATATTTTGACTTTTATTTCCAAATTACAGTTCTTAGTTACACTATTGGTTATAAGTGTCTAGTCATCCATTCAAGACAATTACAACTCCTATGTTTGAAAAGAATTGATTGTGCTAAATAAATTAAGAAAATTCTAAATCTAAGGAGTAAACATACTTACAAGGGTGAAGATTTATCCAATGGTATATCCATGTATGTATAACTTGATTTTCTTTGCTCACAACTCACTTTAATTTTGAAGGAGACAATGATATCACATTCAAACAAAGAGATTTAATTACATACTATAGGAAATTGAAAATACATATATATCCATCAATGATTCACTGATTAAAAGAGGAAAATTATCATGCAATGTATAGCACCTATAATCCACATACCTAAATATATGAGTAACCTTCTATCTATATATGAGATGAATGAACAACTCAACCCACGATGAAAAATGTCAGAAAAATATTCTAAGTATGGTGTAAGAGGAGGAGGAAGATTGAAGTGCATTTTGATGACCACGAAAGGGAGGTAAGTCCATAGAATACTTCAAAAATACTCTAAGTATTGGTGCATTATGGTTATAGCGGAACACAATAGTGCACTTTGGAGGAGGCAGAAGTTATAACAAGACTCATGAACCTCCCATAAAGTGGAAAAATTTATAAGTGTAGGAACTAGATATACAAAAGAGAGATTTAATGAATTAGCATATTTTAGGATCAACATGCCTTCCCCTTGGTAGGAACCTGGACCGTCCGTCTGATAGACCGACGATGACATATTTGTAAGAATATGAGTTGATCCATGGATGGGGGTCGATAATGATTATCGATTTTCAGAATGTCTAATCAAATCCCTCCACTCAAAACATTTTCACTCTATCATATGCTCATGCTCAGGTACCTCAGCTCCGGGGGAGGTTAGGCTGGTGATCCTCCCTATCGTTGGGACAGGTCGATGATGAAGCATCAAAATGGGATCATTATGTGAGACTCTTGGTCTCAAACTATATTATTTTGCAAGATGAAGAGCCAAACAAGCTCTACTTGTCCAAGAACCCCAAATCGGGAGCGACGCTGTAAAATTGACTAACCCTTTAATAAAGAAAAATGGTGGTGGCAACCGCTTGGAAAATCCATGGCTATTTGAAAACAGCCATGGTTAGCTCTGTCTAATAAACTTATAACTTGGGAAGTTGGACGCAATCGTGGATGGGTAGGCCCTGGTCGGTATGTATTATGAAAATCTCATTATAAAAATGCATCTCACTTATTTATTGACTGTGTGTATGCAGAGCAGGTAGCAAGATTTGTTTCAAATGAACTAAAACCTTCTTCCCCTGTGGAAGAAAGCCAGCCTAGAAGACTTCTTAAGGGACTGGTTACTCAACAGAGCAATCAAAAGGTTCGAAGGTATGCCTAGCTTCATGGTTTCATGTATATGGTGGGCTCATAACTCAAGCATCTTCAATGATAAGGAGTCAGGACACCAGGAATTTAACCTTGTACACATCTTACTAAAAATATTCAGAAAAAGAACAAAAATATACAATGGCAAATACAAAATCTCTTAACTAGAAATAGAAAACCATCTAAGAAGAAACCATGCACGAAAACCACCTAAATATAACACATACCCAACAACACCCCACTTGAAGTAACAAGAAGAATAATCTTGATCTTGTCTAAGGAGTTTTTGATAGATATCGAAATAAAGGGTACAAGGGTGTTAGTGATGCTAGAGTTGGACTGAATTCCCTTAGATTTTTGATGTATGCGCTAAGGGAACCTACCGAAAGGTGGTATTGGTGTTTCTTTGTATCAACCATAACCACTATATCCATGTATGTTATGCTCACGAAAGAGGAACAAATGACAGGATTGGGTTCATAGCTCTTTGAACTCTCTTGGAAATTGCCTTGATTAAAGATGTAAAGAAGCTGTAGATTATGGGAGACTCCAAGCTTGTTATCGATTGGGCAAGGAAGAAAGAAACAATCTCGCATGTTAGTTTGGAACCTATACTCCGAGACATCAAGCACTCTATGAAATCCTTTGAGTGGTTTCCTTCAACCACATCTTTAGAGAACCCAATGAGAAAGAAGACTCTCTATCAAAGGAGGCCTTGTCCATTCCAATCAACGTTTTTCAATCTATATGAATTTCTGGACAATATAGAGTCTCAATCAATGGAGTTCCGACTCTAAATTTAGTACTAGTTGTTTAACAAGAAGGAAATAGAGTAAGGACCAAAGCTTATTTTTGTTTTTGATGTATAAATAGAATAAGCATTGAAATGAACAAGATGTCTACTTTTTGTAAGTTTTTGTACAATGTTGATAGAAAGAACAAAATACATGTACCCGACTAGTTATTGATTTTTTCAATAATAATAATAATAATAATAATAATAATAAAATAAATAACTTATATTTATGTAAAAAATCAAAATAATTTAATTTTGTAAAAATAACTTTTCTATTATATAAAAATTCAAAATTCATATTTATAAAATTAAATGAGATGCTCTCTAACATACACATGAAAAAAAAAAAAGACAGAGGAAACCAAAATATTATCGCCCAATTGGAAACCATACAATGCATTAAAAAAACCATTATTGTTGCCAATATTTGAATATGAATATTTATGTATGCAAAATCAAATAGATTTGCAAGTTTGATGTATGTACTATTAATTGTTCTCTCCCAAGGTGCGTATCAATTAATTTCTCATAATGTTAAACTACACATACCATTTTTATGATGAATATTTGCACCATAATGTCAAATATTAAAAAGATAAAACATTAATTAGAGTCGAGATCATTATGGCGCAATAACTGATTTTGGAGGCTCGTGAGCTTCCCAACCAAGTCTCGGAGCGTATGGAGAGTGGAGAACCTGCGTCAAGATTTTGGAGGCCCATCAGGTCCCCAACTGAGTCCAGGAGTGTCTGGAAAGAGGGGCAAAGTGCGAGGTGGAGACTTACACTTGGAAAGTTTACGACAGATTCTGGAAGAGTCTGTAGAGCGGAGCAACAGGCCACATGAAGACTTTGATAGCCCGTCAGGTTCCCAACCGTCTGGAACATCAAAAGCGTGGAACAATCGGTCAAGTCAAGCCTTCGGAGGCCCGTCAGGCTCCCCACTGAGTCTGGGAGCCTATGCAGATTGCTACAACAACTCAAGTAAAGACTTTGAAGGCCCGTCAGGGTTCCCAACCGAGTCTGGGAGACTCTGCAGATTGCAGCAATAGCTCAAGTCAAGACTTTGTAGGCTCGTCAGGTTCCCAGCCGAGTCTGGGAGCGTCTGCAGCGTGGAACAATTGGTCAAGTCAAGCCTTGAGGCCCGTCAGGTTTCCAACAGAGTCTGGCAGTGTGGGCGCGTAACACTCTCTTTAAGTCAAGCATTTTGAGGCCCGTCAGGTTCCCAACCGAGTCTGGGAGCTTGTGCAGAATGCGGCAATAGCACAAGTCAAGACTTTTAAGGCCCGTCAGGTTCCCAACCAAGTCTGGGAGAGTGTCTGCAAAGTGAAGCCCCTGCTCAAGTCAAGCCTTTGGAGGCCCGTCAGTTTTCCAAATGTTTCTGGGAGCGTCTTCAAAGCGTAGCAATGCTTCAACTTAAGACGTTGGAGGCCTATCAAGTTCCCAACTGAATCTGGGAGCTTCTGCATAATGCCACAATCACACAAGTCAATACTTTTAAGGTCTGCCTGTGTTCCCAACCGTGTCTGGGAGCGTCTGCAGCTTGGAGTGGGACAAATCAAGACTTTGGAGGTGGATCAAGTCAAAACCGAGCCTGGGAGTGTCTCCAGACTTCCGACCTCGTGTAAGTTAAGACTTTGGAGGCCCATCAAGTTCCGAACTGAATCTGAGCCTGGGAGCGTCTCCAGACTTCTGACCTCGTGTAAGTCAAGAATTTTGAGGCCCGTCAAGTTCCCAATCATCATGTTTACACAATCACGTAACCCAATGTGTTTCAAGGAATGCAAATGACCGAATTCTTTTGGCAAACTATTAAAATGACCGCCGCACAAGTCAATTTTTTCGAGGTGCTTCAACTTCCCAATGGACTCTGGAACATATGAAAGGGGACCGCTAACATACAATTCCCTCCGCTGCAGAGGTGCCTGCAATGTTCACACACATATCATTCAAGTAAATTTGATGCTGTAAATGTCAACTATTTGGCATTCTGGTATAGGAAGACAATTCTCGAGTGCAAGCAAGTTTTACAATTTGAAGAAAACACAAAACAACATTATCTGTGAAAGAATAACATGACTACCTCATATTCATGTTGCTAGAGTCTTTTCAAATAACCCCCTTTTATATGTAAGACTCTTAAGTTCTTTATGGGAATCGAGGAATGTAGAAGTTACTTCGAACAGTTCTCCCAGCGGAGATATATTAGATGTGGTAATTGCCCAACGCTGAATAGGCGTTCAACAAACCAACCTTTAGCACTAAGCAGCTGCAACCTGCTTAATAAACGACTGCCAGCAAACTCCGCAAGGTTTTCGAAAAATTGTTCAGAGTCATCTTCGTGAACCATTCTAATTCCGCGCACCTGAATTGTTCATTCCGGGCTGTTAGCAACAATATTCATTCTTGCAAAGTTTTAAGAAATGAAAACTTGACGGAATTTTGATAAGACAACGCTATTTTGAAAGTCCGTAGAGACTTGAAAGTTTCAAAATGCTTACACGTGATTGGCTGGAAAGATTATCAAGAAGGTTGTCAGTTGGGCCAAAACCGAATCTCGCATCCGGGAGGTTCATTTTCTCCCAGACCTCTGCCCAGGTCTCTAATGTGGTCGTGCATGCTTATACAGTTTTCTTCGTTGATTTCCACTAAGCATTTGTTTTGCAGGTTCCCAAGACCCTCGCTCCTTCCCAACCGGATCCGTGTCATATAATTACATCTAACTAGTTAGTTAGTTAGTTACGCTCTACCTGCCAGTAGAAGTTGATAACTCCGTAACATTTTGTAATCATATTGTGTAGCTATACATATTCATATTAATAGAATACACATCAATAATGTAGTGTGTTGCATCAAATCTGTTTCTGCTTAATCTTTTCATGGTATCAGAACGGGTCTAGGCCTCACTCCATCACTGGAGAGCCTAGGAACGCAGAGATATGGAAGTCTCTCCATTTGAGAGAAGAGGAATCAAAGTCGCTCCATTCAAGAGAGGAATTGATCTTGAAACTGATGTTGTATAACAAAGGAAGAGCAATTGTCAGTGATAAAGAGCAATCACTGTTAACACAAAAGATATTTCGCTGGTAAATTCCTGAATTAAAAAATCGTTTGGAATTCCGTGCAGGCAAAGTATGTGGGTTTCACGCGCTGAGGAAAATGCGCAGAGAGAGCCAAAGATGGTCGATTGTTTGTTGAATTTTGCAAGGCATGTTATGGAGCCGACAGCCGAAGGTTGTCACCAGGAAGCCAGCCATGAGAAGCAGTGATTTGGTTCACCAAGAAGCCACCCACAGGAAGCCGCGATTTTGAAGCTCGTAAAGACTCAAATTTCCATTTATTTATGCTTTTAAAACTTCTATGAAAAATGGTTGTGCGTTGATCATTGTAAGTGTCCGACGATATATTAAAAAGGATTAGAAATCATTATAAGGAGGAGGTACGACTATTCTATTGTATAGCCACCCCTATTTGGAGAAAACTTTGGTTTTAGATGGTTATTTGAGAAATAAAGACCGAAAGGGTCTGAGAAGTGATGTGGTCACGGGTTTTGCCGATGCTAGTTGAGTAAGTGCAATTTGACTCATTGTTCCCGAGAGAGGGCATCCGTATAAAGAAGAAAGATGTATAAAAGACATGCAACAAAAAATATAACCAATTCTTGGTTTTGTCATCCATCGGCAACACATGGAAATGAATTGTTGTAATTTGAGGGTGCATGCTCGGTTAAAATCTCAAGACCCATTAGACACTCTAGTAAGGTTTTTGGTCCCATTTGTAACAAGTTGTGAGCTTGGGCCAGAAAGGTTTGTTCCTCATGTTCAGTAAGCCCTAATTGAATAAGGTGTACATAGGTCAGTATGTGATTATGTAGCAAGTATCCTTGGTTTCGAGAAGCATGAAGCAATGGCCATGATACATCACAACCAGGGATAGTTGTGATGTATCATTGGTTTCGAGCAGCTTGAGGCGCAAGGAATGTGGTATGAAGTCCACTTTGGTAAAGGAATGTGGTATGAAGTCCACTTTGGTAGATAAAAGGGTGTCTACTCATATGCTAACTTGATGATTGTATCTGAGAATTTGAATCTTTGATTAACAGTGGAAATGTGAGATATTAATCTCGAGTCAGGACCAAGTTTTGTTTAAGGGGAGTGTGAAATCTAATGCATTGGTAGCTAGTGATAGTGATAGTTTTTCCCGGATGTAATTAAGGGGAGTGTTAAGGAAAATACCTAATTACATCCTTAACTGTTAGTTAGTTAGTTTTAATACACATCGTGTATAGTGTAATCCATGCATATGTAACCATGTAGTGTAATCCATGTAATGTTCATATTAATAGAATACACATCAATAGTGTAGTGTTGCATCAATTCTAAACCATATTGTGTAACTATGCATGTTCATATTAATAGAATACATCAATAGTGTTGTGTGTGTTGTATCAATTATGTTTCTGCTTAATCTTTTCAAGTATCCCTGCCTTCTCCTATAAAGAAACAGGCAACGTCTAAGAATATGGGGAGAAGCAAAGGGGAGATGCGAGGGGAAGATGAGAACTCTGGAAAAATATATTGTGAGTGATAGCAGAGAAGGGGAGAGTAACCCCTGCTCTCACTCTAGTGATAGCGGAGAGGATGGGAGTAACCTCGCCTCTGGCCAATTCAAAACGTGAGATGCGCCTCACAACATCGTGGTTCAACTCCTGGGTGGCTAGTGTAACCGCTAGGTTTCACCAGCCTACTTGCCAGGAAATGAGCACCCTCCTGCCAGCTTGCATGTCCCCGGTATTACCTTCCTCGATAAGTGTTTTTCCTTTGGCATCTGAAATATATGTATTCTAACATTTATGCTCATAAGTTGTGGAAACGAGGAATGATTTCATTATAAGAATGCCCGTAGATGGTGTCTTGACTGCTAATGGTAGTTTTATGTTTATATGGAAAGACTACTCATGGCTTATGTTCTCATAAATCGCTATTTATATGCTGACTGACGATCTATCTCTGCACTTCACCGGTTCTGAGAGCGACACCCTTTGATCCGCCTCTCGATAGTACCTTGGGTAAACCTCCTCATAGAGATACCCTTCTCGAAAGGCCCATCAAGAACTTGGAAAAAAGACGTGAAGGTGCAAGGCCTTAAAAAATCCCTGACAAGTATTGAATCGACGGACGAGGATCCCATCGGGAGATTCGCGGGTCACTACGACCGCCGACGTATATAGGAGTGCCTTTAACCTCATTAGATGTTGATCGATCTGGACAGATCCCGCCGAAACTGTATTGCACATGACCGTTAAATTTTGTAGGAGAAAGTAGGTGTTAAATGCCTACCACTTTGTCTTTCTGTGTCTTCGTGGTAGTGAAGAGATCGGGATCGTATCCCTAAGGTCCGCGAGAGCATCTGACAGTTGATTTTCCACGGCCCAGAAGTGGGAGAATGTACAAGTTAGGAACTTGTCTAAGATGTCAAATATCGGTTGGAAAACCCGACAACCGTAAGTAGATCTCGGCTGAGATACCAGGGTTAAACCCCTACCGAATAGGTGAAATCTCAAATAGACTGACCGGCCCAATTTGGTGAGGCCACGGTCGGGAGATTTTACTCTCGGAATGGAATCACGAATCCCTGGAGTTCTGGGTGACGAGATTGGGATTTTCCCTCTGGTGGAAACCCGGATACGACCGACCACCATTTAAGGGAGGCTTACAGGTCGTGAGATCATTCAGAACGAATCGCGAACTCGGAGTTCCTGTGGACAAGAGATCGAGACTTTCCATGGTGGAAACCCCTCGGAGATGACTGACCGGGTCCGATTTATGAGGCGCTATGTAACAGAGACTCAACCTCCACATCGAAAACCGTGGATCGAGGGATTCGAGTCCCGTGGTTGAGAGTTCGTGCTCATGATGATAAGTCCCGCTATGAACTGAAGCAATATTCCTTCGGAGAATCTCAAGGTCTATAAATCTAATCGGCCGATGCGAGGAATAGATGCCCATCTTTTGCCGGGCATGAATGCACCTTAGGTAAGTGGCGAAAGGCGTATCCGACGCCGTATCCACCCACCCAAATTCCATCAACAGGCTTCATTCCCGAGCCCCTTGTCGCTCGGCCTTTAAAGTGAGGGGTCCGTAATCAACACCCAACTCTCAACCATCGATTTATTCGCCTTTGATCAATCCAGAAATTCATATAAATTCCGCACCCCTTTCCATTTTTCCTCCTTTAATAATGGGGTCCGGAATGGTGTGGTGCATGTGAAGTAACCGCTCGCCACGCCGCCTCCATAGCCTCGCCACCTATACTCCACTTCCAACCACTAAATGTGGTCCATTCATTGGCCATCACAACCCCGTTGGATTTGTCCCTATTACCACTAGCCCCTGCTTCTGGTTCTACTGCCAGGCATTCTAACGATTCGACATTTCTCAGAAGGCCGAAGTCGCCAATTACCGAGGCTTATGGTTATTTGACCTGATCATGACCCACGCATCAAGCTGTGGGAGTAACAGAGAGTTAGCCACGTTAGGCCTCCGTAGATATTTTGGGACTGACTGTGAGAAAACCAAATCTAAAACTTGATTATGGTAGTGCATTACAAATTGGTATCGTAGCATTGGTTACAACACTTATTCGCTTGGCTCATGAACTAAGCCGCCAGAAGCTCCGTTCGGAACACCCCTAAAAGGAGTAACCCTCTATATTTGAAAACGAGAACCCGACTGTGTAAGCATGTGAAAGAGTTGCGAATTGCAGACCGGTTATAAATAAATGTAAATATTGAATAACAACCAATGTTTTTCCTTTTACACACAAGCAGAAGATCAACCGCTGGAAATTATCAACACATAGTATGGTGATTCACCATGAAGTGGGAGAAGGTTCTCACAATAGAGATAAAGAGTCCGACGAAAAGAAGGGTGTAGGGACCCTCAAGCATCTAGCCGAGATCATGGAGGGAGTCTCATGGCTCTAATTACAAGCCGCAAGGGTCACAATGAAAGAATGGTGAAGGAACAAGAAAAGAAAATATAAATTAACGCAGTTCTACCGCAGAGTTTTTTCGATCTACAAAAACAAATGCAACATGAACCCGAAACTCAAAAACATGGTCATATCGGTGGTCACACCGATAGAAGCACCTCAAGAAGGTCCACCCCTGTAGGTAAAGGACCGCCACAAGGATTCCTCCGAAGGAAATAAATTCGTATATTCTTCCACAGCTACAGGATCGGGTTCCTATTCTCAAGAAAATAGAAGAAGCAAAGACTCAAGGGTCATAAATTTGAGGAATTCGAAGGCCAAACCTCCCTCCTTCGATGGTGAGATAAAGAAGGAGAGGAAGTAGGTCTCATACTTGGACTCAAGAAATATTTCTGCAGTCCATGATTTTTCAGAAAACATGAAGGCCCAAGTAGCCACCTTAAACTTGAATCGCAGTTATTTCCATTTGGTGGGAATACTTTAAGAATGTGAAAGGGGTTCACAAAAAGGACCTGTCTTGGGAACGGTTAGAGAAATACTGAAGAAGTATCCTCGGCCGGAAAAATATTTCAACGAAAAGTCTAAAGAGTTTTATGAACTCAACCAAGTAATCCCACTATAGAGGAATATGCCAACATTCCTTCGATTTGTTGAGATATGTACCTTATATAAAAATAGAAAAGGAAAGGTGCGCTTCATCGCTGGCCACCCAAGGGACTACGTGTGGAACATAATTGAATTACGAGCTTAAAGACCCTAGAAGGAAGGCACCATTCGAAGGGGCAACCTATTGTTATGAAAACTTGAGCATCAGTCAGAACCTCGTGAAGGATGGAGACTGAAAAATAGTTCAAGATTTCAGAAAAGGGGATCAAATCCCTCGATTTAAGAACTACAAGAACAACCACAGAATGAACTTCCTCTTAACTCTGAAAAGGCACCAAGAGAATTTTCCTTCCTTGAGTGGAAATAAAACTTCGGACCCATACCAATGAAGACCCAGAACCCAAAGAGAGAACCTTTGAAATGCCGGGGTTGCGGGGAAGAACATCTAATGAGAGACTTTCCACACCGAAGGTGAAGGCTCGAAGGATTTATACCATCCAAGAAGCTACTACCACGTCCCAACCACCACCATCTACATTCCATCCATCCCAAATTCCATCTCAACCACAAATCAAATCTAAGCAACCCTTTAATATATTACAATTCTAGATCATAATGATTCGTTGATTGGTAAGTGGACTGGCGAATGCCCCATAAAGCCGATTGGACTCATACCATGAAAATTTAGAATGTGTGAGAAAAGAAGGGAAAAAGGATAACCCTTCAAGGGATCCAAAACCCGCCCTGAGGCAAATATCACCGCAATGAGAAAGTACGTCTAAAGGGATGTCCCTATATGCACATGTGTGTTGAAAACAACTAAGGTAACGAGCCAAGTCCCCACGATCACCCTATCCTGAGAGAATACGTAGATGTGTTTCCGGAAGAGGTAATTGGTCTACCTCCCAGAAGAGACATTGACTTCGGGATAGAGCTTGCACCAGATGTGCCTGGTGATTCAGGGACACCCCACCTAATGAACACACGAAAGTTAGTTGAACTCAAATTGTAAATTAAAAGAAATGATGGATAAGGCTATATTCAAATGGTTCCGGGGAGCACCAGTCCCGTTTGTGAAAAAGGGACGACACCCTGGGATCACCGGGTATAGATTATAGACACCAATAAGGTAACCATAAAGAACAAGTACCCCTTGCCCAGGATCGATGATCTGTTCGATCAATTGGGAGGCGTGTCTATTTTCTCAAAGATTGACTTGAGGTCGGGATACCATCAAGTCCGAATCAAGGGTGAAGACATCCATAAAAATGCCTTCCGGATGAGGTATGGTCACTATGAGTTCGTGGTAGTGCCATTTGGGTTGACTAATGCCCCTGCCACTTTTATGTGCTTGATGAACAATGTACTTAATAAATTTCTAGATAAATTTGTGCTAGTTTTTATTGATGATATATTAATTTACTCTAAGAATAGAGAAGGGCATGAAGAACATCTTAGGCTTGTGCTGCAAGTGCTTAGAGAGAATCAACTCTATGCTAAATTCAACAAATGTGACTTCTTCCAGAAGCAAATACATTAGTTGGGTCATGTTCTATCCGAAGAAGGGGTGGAAGTGGACCCTGACAAAATCAGGTCTATCATGGAATGGCCTACCCCAAGGGATGTTTCGGATATCAGATCCTTTATGGGATTAGTAGAATATTATAGGATATTTATAGAAGGATTCTCCAAGATTGTTTATCCAATCACGGCCCTCCAGAAGAAGGGGACAAAATTCCTGCAGACACAGAAATGTGAGGAAAGATTTCAAACCCTAAAACATTTACTGACCCATGCACCCATGCTGAAAATTGCCGACCCAGAAGCTGACTTTCTCGTGTGTATAGATGCCTGTAAGGAGGGGCTTGGAGGAGTCCTTATGAAGAAAGGAAGTGTGATCTGCTATCAATCCCAAAAATTGAACAAGCATGAGGTCAACTATGTGACCCATGACCTAGAACTGGCTGCCATAGTGCATGCCTTGAAAATGTGGAGGCATTACCTCCTGGGAAGAAAATTTGTACTTATGATAGATCACTGTGGATTGCGATATTTGTTTGACCAACCAAAGCTCAATGCCAGACAAGCTAG
>SNQJ01S0148443.1:18701-35718 GCA_010110895.2 Picea sitchensis | reverse complement strand
GAAGGGTTCTCTTATCAAGGCTTTCAATTCCTTGATCTTGTTGAACACTTCAAATATATCCAGGTCTTTTACGAGAATAGTCATTAATGAATGATACATAGTGTACATACCCATTATTGGAGGATGATGGCATTGGGCCACATACATCAGAATGAATGAGTCCTAGGACTCCTTCTGCCTTGTTGTCCCTCTTCGAAAACGAGTTCTTGACGTTCTTCTCTTCTGCACATCCATCGCATACGCCTTCATGGTCACCTTTGAGTTCTGGTAAACCTGTGACAGCTTTGCATATGTATGGTAGCGCCATGTAGTTAATGTGAGCTAATCTTCTAGAGTTCACATGGATTCTTCAATAGCGTGGGTCATGGCAGCTTCTAAGTGACCCACCTTCTTCTTTTCCACTGATGATTGCTTCATTTATGATCTCTCCTTCAGCACGTTGCCTTCTGCAACCTTGGCTATAGCTTCCTCATGTGACCTGGAGCAAGGTCAACAAAACAACAAGCAAGAATAATATCCTTCTTGATAATATAAAGCAATAGCACGAACAATCATCACAGTAGCTCCTTTAGAGCTTATTACTTATAATTTAGCATAGATTAAAGGTAAGGAATACAATATGAAATGAGGTCAACACTCTCTTAGTGTTGTGACCAAGCATTCTTCCATTGCAATCTGAAACTAACACACGAGGTTTCTCCTAGAGGAGGTGTTAATCATATCAGGCAAAGTATTTACATCTATATTCTCACATGCTATCAAGTATAATACTTTACGACAATTGGTATCTAAAGTCATCAGCTTGTCATGTGTACCTTTGAATCTTGATTAATCAAACCTGGAGCCTTGTCCTCAAGAATGAGTGCTTGCTTTTCTTCCAGGTCGCCTTCACTCAAGTGACGAGTGCTTTCTTCAACCTATCTTATGTACTAAGACAATACACTAACTTGACAAAAGGTTAGGTTAGAGGATAAGCTCTATGATCAACTTTCAATCCTTCTAATGATTTGATCACAGCTTCAACATGCAACACTGGTCAAGATAATTTCATAACAAATAGATGCATATTAGAATAATCACACCTGGGTTGCATCATTCCTTTGAATGTGTTGGATCTTGAGATCCTTCTGGATCTATGGCAAAAGATCCTTCAAATCTGGAAATACTCTTTAGGGGTTTAACCATTAAACATATAATGATTACATACCTTGGATAGCGGTAGTGGCTCCATCTGGTGGTAGTGGTAATCATTACCAAAACTTCAAGAGTGATTGCAACCCGTTCTCACGGTATGCGCGCAATTGATACTGCAAGCGCAAGCTGGTTACGAGAACAGTTACGAGGCTTTATAGCTACTGGCTAACTTAGAAGGGTTTTATGAGGAAACCCTAATTTTTCAAACTTCGAATTACGTAAATTCTGATCCGGAGGGATAGATCTTGGCTGAGGAGCAGGATTAGGCCCGGATGCGGTCCGATTCGAAAATCCAACTTTCGCCTTCAAATTTGATCCTGTGGTTCTGGGTAGTTAGCGGTTTTCACGGTACCGGTACTCACGAGGTATACGAGGTACTCTGGTTTTACGGTTTCTTGTACTTTGTGAAAATCAGGGTTTCACTTTAGGAATCTATGCTTGAAAGGTCAGCTTTAAGTATAAAATGATCTTAAGGGGAGGGCCTGACTTTCTAGGTGGTTAGGGGTGAAAGAGATGCTTTTCAAAACCCTAATTTTTTAGTACCCGGTAGCGGTGGCCCGTTTTCCTCTTCGCGAAATATGCTTCCCTTCATGTTGAAAAGCTCACGATACCATGTTAATGTTTATGCCATTATTATGTTCTTTACATTTCAATAGATAAAATAAGAACAAGATCCTTTGAGAAATACACGTTACAGAGACACAACATTTATCCTAAGAAACCCTCTAGGGGAAGAAAACTGACAAAAACTTCCCTTATCATAAAGCCAAGCATACAATGTTCAAGAGATAACTCAAACCAATATGAATGGTTATTATCCAAAGGATGTGCCACTCTTCTCCCTCTCTCCAACTTAGGTAATTGTG
The DNA here is from genome assembly GCA_010110895.2 of Picea sitchensis. Taxonomy (NCBI): domain Eukaryota; kingdom Viridiplantae; phylum Streptophyta; class Pinopsida; order Pinales; family Pinaceae; genus Picea; species Picea sitchensis. Next base: position 33,658 of record SNQJ01S0148443.1, on the reverse strand, counting down.
ACTTGCCTCCTTAAGAGAATGAACAAGTGGGTTGTGTGTTTGAAGTGGGGGTGCCTAGCCTCTCTTATTTATATCAACAGCACGTAGCGAAGGTCACCATCATGGGGCCAGATCTCTCACTCTGGTGGAATTGACCCACCTTTAATTGGTCACGGGTCTTCCATTATGGCTGTTGGGGCCGGGCTTCTTATTCGCGCTTTGTAGTGTCCAGATGACCAATCCGTAGGGGGTTGGATGTATACAGTCTGGAGCATGATTAATCCTCAATGGGGATTAATCTAATAACAATAATAATAATAATGACATGATTAATCCCACAATGGGGGATTTAATCCAATAATAATAAAGAATGCTCTTAGCGGTTACATTATTTCAACAACCATTTCTTCTACTCTTGAAAGTATTTTTTCCCAATGGTTCATCTTCTTTCATCTTTAGCTATTCAAGCTATTCATAGGTTGAAAGCTTGGCATCCTTTACCTTCTCATTACCTTCATAACTACTAATGATTTTGTCCACACATTTCTTTGGCGGTTCCTAGGTGCATAACTTTTCACAGTCTGTTGCAAGCCCACTCAAGATAGCATTCATAGCCTTAGCATTGAAGCTAAATTCTAGCTTGTCATCCTTATTAGCTAGTGCAAGTGGTTTTACATAACCGATTATCTACCATCGGACAATGCGCGTAAATCCATTATGTAGGTTCTCATTCTAACTTTCTAGAAGGCAAAGTTTGTTCCATTGAATAGAGGGGCCTTATTGGTTGAATTTCCTTCATGGCTTGACATATTTAAGCTCCTAGGATATACCCATATGAATAAAAATGGGTTGGCTCACATTACCAATTGTTGGACAAGCCGAGATGGGGGTGAATTAGTTGTAACCTTTATTAAACAATTATACTTATTTTAAACTCTTTCCAAATCACTCAATGACAATCACAATAATCTGGGGAAGTAAGCAATAAGACCATTTCAACATCATTCACACATATGAGAGATACCGCGAGACATGAAATTTCACAGGGAAACCCATAAAGGGTAAAAACCTCTTCTTCTTTATATGATAAGTAATCTATACATTCTTTACATTATCATACATATGAGCACCAACTTATAATGAGGCTACAACCTTTGTTTTTGCAAGCTACAACTTAATGAGAGCACCAACTCTCATAGTTCTCTAGCACCAACTAGAAGGCTTTCCAACTCCCTTGTTTCTCTACCACCCACTAGAAGGGAAGCACCAACTCCCTAAGTGTTTCCAACTTCTGTTGGATGGAAAAGCATAGTCACATAGGCACCAACTTGCATAGCAGAACAACAATCCTCCCTTGCACCACCCTACCACCCTAGTTTCTTTGGTTACAGCAACCGGATGGAATCTACAACTCCCTTTGTTCAACCACCCGCCCGAACCTCGAGGACACCAAGCAGTCCTCCCTTGCACCTCCCTACCATCTTGGTTTATAAATCTTTGCTATTATGACTTATTACAGCGATATAAAGTTCTTCAATGGCTTACTGGTCTCATCACTGTTCTGTTACACTGTGTTTCTCTGTCTGCATCAATGTTTTCTGTACACTCCTTGCGCTTTCTATTATTTTTCCTTTTATGCTCTGAGCGCCATGTCCATTCAATGCACCATTCCCCTTCTGTGCATTTTTGTTGTTGCGCTCTGCCTCTTTCTTCACACCTCAATCACACCCAAGAAACAACACCCATTTCTTCTTTGTTCAACATTTTTATGAGTCTGTACTGCACCTTGTTCATGCAATTTTGCTTCTTTCTCTGCATCCTCTCCACATGGGGTGTTTTCCTCCCACTTCACTCTTCACAACTATCCCATCTCACAGTACTTACATTTGTCTCTCCTACGTTACGCATCTCCTCCTCATTGTGGGTGCTCTTCTTGATCATCGGTGGAAATCTTCATCTTATTAGGCGGTTTTCACCCTCGCATCCATCATCATTGGGTGTTATATCGATATTACTCAGCTTCTCACGGTTGAGACTCTTCCTTATTATCGTCATGAGCGAGCTCATCCCTCGGCATAAACCATAATTTGTTTCTAGTAGTTACATTGTTAAGTGCAACAGTAGCCCTCCAAACTTATTCAAATTCATATGCACCATTGAATTGACTTCAGCCCCGAATCTTGTGTTCATTTTTCCATTTTGCACTTCGGCATTTCGGAAATCTTGTGCTGAGTGTCTCGACAGTTAATTTCATGATCTCTGAAGTTTCAATACAAATTTTTTTTTGCACTAGCTCCTTCCTCCAAATCTTCCGCCAATGTGACCAATGGTTATGACCACGAGGCAAGGCAATGTGTTTCACATTTAGAGCGTTAGACAATCGTTGTGTGGCATCACCGACTTTCCAAGTCATTGATCTCGAAACTCAAAAGAGGGCTTGCCGCTTCAAGATTTTCTCTACAACTCTTTGACCATGTGACTATGAGAGGGTGGTGAGCGCTATTTCTCTTTGACGCCAGCGTTCTTGTGGCGATGGGTTCTTGATTCTCCATGTCACCGGTATCGAGCTCGAAATGGAGCTTAGTTTGCACCAAAAGCTCCGATCATTTGACATTTATTTCGGCCTTTGTGATTCGCGTATCACGAATTCTGTTCCCAGAGTTCGAGAGGTTAGGAACCTCGTTCCTTTGACTTTCGTCGAAATGATGATCTATCGTCATGTGTCCTATGGTTAATGTTTGAATCTTATCCGATGATTGACGCCCTTCCGCAGACCTTCCTTGTGCACGATTCGAGTTTATTTCACATTTCCTTGAAACTTTGGGACTCTTGTGATGAAGAGTCGTCCGCAGAATCTTCCAACAAAGTATCACGGCTCAAAAATGGAGTCAAATCAGCGGTCCACACTCTAGATGATTCAACAATCCAGATCTCTTCGTGATCCAAAATGTCGGTGTCAAAACTCTGAAATGGAGTTGAATCTATGCTTCGATCTTGCCTTTCGATCATTGTTGTTCTTCCTTGCATCCCACATTATCTTGATCTTCCTTGTCTACATTTTGTGCCGTTGTTGTTGTTCTTGCCATCAATGACAGGGCGGCTCTTCCCCTAATAAACATGCTAACAAATTTCATGTATGTGAAGATTCCCTTTGGTTTAATGAACATTGTCCGCATTCAGGATAAAAAGTGGATATTTCTTTTGTGGATGAGCTTGGGATATTTATAGTCATATACTTGGATGATGTTACTATCTATTCAAATAAGAGGGATATTTACAACACCTCATCTGAAGTTTTGAAAAGTGCAAAATTTTGGAATCTCACCGAATCCAAAGAAAACTCTGTTACAAGTTTTTGAAAAGTGCAGAAAGTTTGGGATATCACTGAATCCCAAGAAAACTCTGTTTGGTTTGGAAGAGGGAAAGTTTCTAGGACACATTATATATAAATATGTAATCAAGATATCAGAATTGAAGCCATCCAGAAGTTAGACCACCCTAGGAACATTAAAGAATTGCAATCTTTTATAGGAAAAATAATTTTTCTAAGAAGATTCATACCTAATTTGGCAGAGCTCTTTAGAAACATAACAAATATGCTTAAAAAAGATACAAAAATAAAGTGGAACATAGAAGATAAGTAGTCTTTTGATGATGTGAAATTGGCATTGACACAGGCTCCAATATTGATAAGTCTTGATTATACCAAAGATTTCTATTTATTCTCTTTTTCTTCTTAACATACCATTGCAACAATTCTTTTGCAGAAAAACGATGAAGGCTATGAACAACCTATAGCATTTTTCAGCAAATCATTGAGAGATGTTTCATTGAACTACAACATCATGAAGAAATAGGCTTTTTCCTTGGTAAAAGAAATTAAAGATTTTAGAGTTTACATTCTCCATTCACACATCATTGCCTATGTTCCTAATCCATTGGTGAAAGATATTCTGACTCAGGATAACCCGGATGGTATAAGAGGGAAATGGATTGTTGTGATCCTTGAATATGATATAGAAATCAAACCAACCAAAATGATCGAGGGTCAAGGTTTGGCCAAACTGATGGCTAAATCAAATTTTCATGCTTTAGATATAAACTTTTTAGCTGTAGTTGATGAACAAGGAGAGAAGACGACTCCACATGTCAAAGAGGTATTCTCAAATTCTCCATGGTACACAGACCTTATCTTTGTCTTGCATAATTTACAATCTTCTTCTGGTCTAACAAAGACTAAATATAGATTCTTAAAACTTAAATCTTTGAAATATTTCATTTTGAATGGAAATATTTACTAGAAAGATGTTGGAGGCATTTTACTTAACTGTTTATTGAAAGATGAAGCTGACAAAGCATTGCAGGAGTTCCATGAAGGATATTGTGGTGGGCATTTAAATTGGAAGGCTACTGCTAACAATATCTTTAGAGATGGTTTTTACTGGCCCACCTTGTTTGCAGATGTCCATAAAAAGGTAACCTCCTGTCACAAGTGTCAGGTCTTTGAAGGAAAAAGGAAACTTTTTCCTTTACCTTTGAAACCTATTACGATTGAAGATCCATTCTAGCAATGGGGTTTGGACTTTATTGACGAGATTCACCCACCCTCATCAAGCCAACATAAGTGGATCCTCACAGCTACAGACTACTTCACAAAGTGGATTAAAGTTGTACCCTCTAGGAAAGCCACGGATGTTGTGATTATAAAATTCTTGGAAAAGAACATTATCTCTCATTTTGGATGCCCCAAGAAGATTATCACCGATAATGCAGCAACTTTCAGATAAAAAAAGATGATAGAATTTTGCAGTAAGTGTCATATCACTTTAGGGCACTCTACATCCTATTACCCTCAGGGTAATGGATTAGCAGAGTCATCTTATAAAATTTTGGTAAACATCATCAAGAAGATGTTGCAGGAAAATAAGAAATCTTGGCACAACAAGTTGGTTCATACACTTTGGGCTGATAGGATGACCACAAAAAGATCAATTGGTATGTCCCCATATCAATTGGTATATGGAACTGATGTTGTTTTCCCCACCTCTTTGGGTGTTCCTGTTATGAAGTTGTTGCAAGAAGTATAGCTAGAGCCTAATGACATTCAAAGGAGGATCAATCAAATGATCCAACTCCAACAATCCAGAGAGGAGGTGTATAACTAGACCCAATTAATTCAAGAGAGCATGAAGAAAATTTATGACAGAAGAACCAAGGAGGATGATTTCAAATTGGGTGATATGGTATTGAAATGGGATTCAATAAATGAGGACAAATGAAAGCATGGGAAATTCGACAATTTTTGGAAAGGAACTTTCATCTTTTAGGCTTATAGAGGAAACAATGCATTCTTACTCAAGGACAGGGATGGAGCAGATCTGCAAAGAGGACCTATCAATGGCAGGATGCTCAAACATTACGTTCCACAAGAATGAGATCTTAGTCACTCATCTCATTCTAGAAACCACTTTTACTTTTACTTTTATGTCATGTGTGAGGTGGTTTTTATCAGTTGGTTGAAGCCCGAAGAGAAGGCCCTAAGCCACTAATCTGGGCCACCATATTTACAATCAAAATAAAGCTAATCAGGATGCAGAAAAAGCACTGGAAAAGGATATTCAGGGCAACAGGTAGTTGGTTCTTGGAACCTCACAAGAAGAGCACCATCCCCAAGTGGAGCCATTGTTATAACCCTATGTTTCATAGGATCACCTAGTGATTCTATTCTCTTCTTCTAGTTGCATTGTATTTTAACTAATATTTTATTCTACAAATGATTTACAAAAGAAAAGAAAAAGAAAAGAAAGAAAAATATAAAATATAAAAAATCAAAAGAGGGTATGAAAATAGAAAAAGAGAAAAAGGATAAAACCCCATGGAATAATTTGGTTTGATTCATAATGCCTAACCATGATCAAGCCCTTTAAATTTATGCAAATAGGATAGTGAATAAATTTGGCTAAATAGTCCAATCTTGGCCAATTTAGATAGGATAATGAATAAGTTTGGCCAAACAGCCTAATCTTGGCCAGATATCTTAGGTTAGAGTAATTATTGAACTAACAGTTTAATCTAGGTTAATGGGCTATGTAATTAGATTAGGAGATAGGTTAACATGTTTTGTTTCAATAAAAGTGTGTAAAAGGTTGATTAAATGTTTTTGATTTGAGTTAATTTGATGTGTTTTTGACCCCTTGGTGACAAAATAAAGAAAGGGGAGTTGTCAAAGACCCACGGTATATTTTTATCCTAAGTCTATTGGGATTTGACAGTTTTGGCACGTTGTGGCTAAAAGGCGCACTAATCTTAGTGGTTGATCAAAGCACGTTCAGACCTATGGTCAACAGTGAATATCGGACCCCCCCTAACCTTTCTACCTTTAATGATGGGGGGGTCTGAGTTGGTGGTTTTCCTAGCCCGGGCCCCTCATAACATGTCAACTCCATGTTTACTCGGACCCGCCTCACTCATTACCACTTACCGCCTACCCCCCCCTTAGATATACCACCAAACCACTCTTCAATACCATCACTGCACTCCGCTGCCACACTCCACTACCATGTCGACACCTCACACTCCACTCAACCGTCACACATCACATCCTATCCACTCATTGGCCATTGATTATCCCCCACATCGACCTCCATCCATCTGTTGGCCAATCAATGCCTTTCCTCATGACCGTTACTCGTCCAACTCATCATCCTCTCCATAACGGACACCTTCTTCCACCATTTAACTATGTTCTTTCGCCATTCCTGCACTATTCACCGATCCAAACACCGTTAACACCATCGTTTATCATTTTTAAGATAACCATCACCGAACTCACAGTTGACAAGCGTCATTAAACCTAGTAATCACAGAAAACATCCTTTTTTATTTGTAGATATCTATTTAAACATGGACCCCAAGTCTAAATCCACCGAAATAGAAGAAAATCCTTTCCTCCCTCCTCCTGTCGACCTGGATTGCATCCCCTTAGCCGATAAATATTATCAAATTGTAGGGCCAAAGTGTGAAATTGACTTCTTCAAATTACACTTCTGGATCAAATACATATTCCTGGACCAGAGCGACGAGATCAGACTCTGGAAGTCCAATCTTCCACTATACATGTTTCCCTAGACCTACCATTTCCTCATGTTCGCCTTAAAATTCAAAACTCACTACGTTCTCAGCCAAAGGGCCATTATGTCTTCATCTGGTGAAACTTTGTTCACCATCACCCCAGAAACAATAAACCAAATATTGCAGATACCCAGAACTGATTTTTCCTACCCCTTCTCCATTGAAATCCTGACTCTACCAGAAAATGTCTTTCCCACAGAGAGATCAAATCTTTGAAATCTTCCTACCTGAAGACTCACATTTTCCTAAAAAGAATCCCCCATTTCATTCTTCAATCTTCTCAGTCAAAGGCAACCAGATCATTTCATCCCTATGTTGCTTTCTAGGATACTATTATGATAAATGGGTAATAGAATGCATTATGGGTTTCCTGTCCATTTTCTCAACTGAAGAAAAGGCTACTACACGATTTGATTACAATCAGTTCCTAGCTAGTAGTATACATGAACAACTATTCAAATTCTCCATAGAAGGAATGTTCAGGTACTCCTCAGTGTTTGTGTACCTGTTCCTTTTCTTCTAGGTAGATAAATTCACCTTTTCCCTCCAAAAGTTGGATCAAGACAGAAATACTCAATCAGTGACCTCTTGGACATCAATAGTGAGGAAGAACTCATCAGAGTTCAGCTTCAGACAATTCATTGACCAATTTTACCATCCAATGGTATGCATGCTCAACAGTAGAATAGAACCAAGAATAAATGAGGAAGTCCAAAGGATTCTACACCTGTTAGACTTAGCCAAAACATGGGAAGAAGACAATATTATTTTAAAGGAAATGAATTTTGGTCTAAGATTCACATGGAATTATGACCACTGTGTCATTATATCATAAACCAGTCTTAAAAACAAGATCTCTCCTTATGCTCATGTGCCAAAGCCTGAAATTGAAAGATTCATGAATCAGACAGAGTGGCAGGAAAATACTTTGCTAGATACAGAACAACAACCTTCACCTGCCAACATTTCACATACCACCACTCCACAGGTACAAGCAGAGAAGAGATCCAGAAAAAATATCTCTCCTTCAGTCACAAAAGTGTCAACAGAAGACTTCCAAGTCTACAGGAAAAGAACCAAGACTAGCCATACACCTGACAGATATAGAGAAGAAGAAACCCAATCCACTATAGTTATGGAGGGACCATGTTCATCAGTCTTGTCAGGAATCCAACACATAATATCCATTTCCTCATCCAAAAGGAAAGAAGATATCACACTGTCAGCTAAGTCCTCACAGGAGCATGTTGGACTTAATATCTTTGATAAGTACAACTTAATCAAATAGAAGAATGAGTTGTTGACTAACATCAACTATGTACAGTTTTGGAAGAAGACATCTACAACATAGAACAAGTTACTATCTACTTTCAACATGGAGAAAGGAAGGCTGCAAATGGCGTTCTTGCAGGCACAGGTTCCTCATCCCAAGACATTTTTTTATTACAAGAGGGCAACATTTGAATTTGATGTAAAAGAGGTGCATCCAGCTGATCAAATGGACATGCATAGGAAAATAGGGGACATGATTTTCTCCACCTTGAAAAATACATACTTAACTACTGCAAAATTGTAGGTATCTTTGAACAATGTCCAGTCTCATTTGAAGCTAGAAAAGGTATCTTCCCTAACAAAGGATAAAAATATCAAATCCCTAGAGGAGATGGTACTAAAAATTGTATATGATCCATCCAATGTCAAAGCAGTCGAGGAATTACTAAAGAAGAAGAATTTTGACATAGAATATATGAGGAAACAACTAAAACTCCCAGCTATTGAATATTCACAAGAAAATGAAATGGTTAAGAGTGAAGGACACAAGGAGGAGATGTCGAAGCTAATAATGGAACATAATGCACAAATAAAGGAGATGGAGGCTAATCTAGACAAGTTGTTCAAAGAAAAATAACAGAGTGTGCCAATGGTTGTCATCCCACTAAATACAATGCCTCTCACAGGAGTTAGTACAACTACACCATCCACAACAACAGAAATTTCTTTAGCTGTTCCAGTGATAGTTTCAGATACTTCTAATAAATTGGTGAATTCAATGGAGGACATGATCCTGCAAGGAGAAGAGACTAAAATACTGCAAGAAGAGATTAATAACCTCTAGAAACTGAAATCCATGTTCCAGTCCAGCTACAACACAGAGATTCACAAGTCACAGAGACTCACTCAAGAAATGCAAAAGTTGCAGAAAGAGACTATCATGGCTAAGACACTATCAGAGGCCAAGGAAAATATCTGGATGGACATAAGCAAGTCAATGACAGATATTTTTCCACTCATACAAATTGTGTTTGAACAACATGAACTGGTGTAGAGAGCCAGACTTGAAATTGACAAGATAAGAGAAGAGTTGGGAGAGAGGCCTACAAAGGCCACTGAAATCATCAAATTCTTAAACTCCAAGACCAAAGAAGAGCTAGAGGCTTTAGAAATTGAATATAGGACAGAGACCATCCTTGACGTCAAGAATGTTTTGACTAAGAAAGGATTGATGCTGCAATTAGAAGAGAAAGCTCAGACAATGGACGTTGGAGTGCAGAGATTTTTCAGCAAGTTTGATTCACTACACAAGAAAGGGCTTCTAGGTTTACTAGTGATTAATGATAAGCTCATCACTCTATCTGACTACAAGAAGAAGATCCTCGTAGTAGAAAAATATGGTTCCAAATTTGCAGGCATACAAGGGAGTATTACTGGCAAGGCTTTCTTAGAAACTTTACAGTTGAACCTGAGCATCCAACATGATATAAAATGCATCTTCATCACAAAGCCTACCTTTTCCAAGTACACTAAAATGGAAAAAACCTACAGAAGATTACTCAAGGTTTCCATCCCTAGTCAAAAGAGATGGGAAGACCTATGTGCCTTACTCGAGTAGAGGTGATGTGGGTGTCTGAGTCAGTTTGAGGAATAGGCAATTCAAAGTGATGAATCATCAACTACTTTCATCAGAATCAACATCAAGGATTCGAACAGATCATCAACATTCCTATTATTTTGTAATTTGTAATCTAGTTAGTTAAATTTTTCCTCCACCATATCCTAGTCATTAATGACAAAATCAGATGTAATTGTTGTATAAATACTTCTCACTTTGAAGTATTGACGGTTGATTTTTGCACCCAAGGAGCTATCTTTGTAATCTTTTCAAGAAGATCGACCAGTAATAAAAAGTATATTCACAAGATTCTTGCGTTTGGATGTTGGTTATGTTTATCTTTCTTTGTTAATGTTTATCTTACTATGTAATCATTTTGTTTTCTACTTCTAATAGTTTAAAGGAAGTTAATGAACATAATTTGTCTCATGCACTATGTTTCTGGTTTTTAGCGATCTACATGTTACTCATATGATATTAAGTAAAAAAATTCTTAACTGCTTCTTTGCTTGATTGAATCTCTCACATGTTCTATATTTTCACCACATTTAATTCTAATAGATCTAGCATTCTCACTATCTCTCTCTGTGAAGAAAACTTATGAAAAGTTGTATCTAATCTTAATCTTTAATACATGCCCCATATCCCAATGGGTGTTTAATGCAATTCTTTCAACCAATCTTTATAAACAAAACAACAAACTCAGATTATTTTAACTAGCCTAATATCTAAAAACTCAAACAAATCTAAATCCTATAGATAGATCCCTCTTTGAAACTGGCAGGGCTAGATCCCAGTTTCAAAAGTGGTTTTGGTAAGTTACCTCTGTCAATTTCTTCTTCCCTTAACAACCTCTGGGAATTACAGAGTGCTAGCATTACCCATTGCATAAGAAAACAAGATATTTACTAGATTGAGGAACCTACAATGTTTCTATATCTGGAAATATTAATTTAAAGAATTTTTTCTTCTATAATCACTCAATGCAACACTTATTATTGGAAGGGTTGACATATGTATAAACATGTTTTCTCCATTTAGTTGCATCAACATTTCATCACAGCTCTTAATAAATTTCCAAAACAATCACATATCTTTTGGGATGAATTAATCTAGAAAATTGGATATCGGGTGGAAAAAGGATGATACAATGTTAGTGTGACAAATATATCAATATCTCAATTACTTCAAATAAATAATATATTATCAAAAAATTGTATAACTTGTAAGAAAATAATGGTAGAAAATTTTCAATGAGAAATCATCACTAGGGAGTATCAATGTGTATCCATCACAGTTTTTGGTGATGGTTTTCTCTTTCTTTAATTCCATTATAGTCTAGTGGAGGTAATAGGGGATGAATGAATCTCTACCTCCCCTCCTTCTACTCCCTCTCATACCTTTTTGTTATATCTCTATTTTCCACCCTAGAGACACATGGAGGACATGTTGATGTTGTCATGCTGAGACACACTCTTTTTCCTTAGATTTCTCAGAGTTTGAGGGAGGTCACACCTTTCTTTCCTAGAAATGTGTGATCGGTATCATGTTTCACCACTAGAAACGTCTGACCAATCACGAGTTTCACCACTGGAATCCCACGACTACCCCTGTCATGTTCTAGATTTGATGTGTTATGAGGAGATCAACATTGTGTGATTTTTCAATATTCCATGAGGAGCTTGGTAACTTATACTAGACTCAGGATTCAGTAAGTTGTAGAGATATAGAATCATCCCCTAGGATCCTCCATGAATATATTAAAGCAAGGAACTCCAAAGGAAGAAATAGAGGAGAAAACTTATGTTATAGGTTTTTATCCAAGCTCTCTTGTAATTAGTCTTCATATTAGGTCAACCTTTCTTGTGTGAGGGTAAAGGAGGAGTTGGAGCAAGGATCAAGGAGAGGCCTCAATCAAGAGTCAAGGTAATCCTTGGTTGATGTAATGTTATCCACTTATATGTTTGTGTGTGTGTGTGTGTGTGTGTGTGTGTGTGTGTGTGTGTGTGTGTGTGTGTGKCTTTTCCTTTCCATTGTTGGTGTATTTAGTTATTCACAATAGTAAATGGTAGATTTTCTCTTTCCTTGAGTAGATYAAGTTAGATCTAAATTATATTTCACATTCCTATTACTTGAATAAGCTTGGTATTGTAATTTTTTGTCTCTTATGTGTAGGAAGTGGGTTACATGAGATGGAGCTAGATCTATAGAGTTTCATCATCCAAGAATATGCAAGGAAAATTGTAAGGGAATTAGGTTTGAACCATTCTATATCCTTCTCATAAAATAAATTAGGATAAAATATAGTATATCTAGTGGAATAATTTATTGGTATCTATCTTGTAGTTTGTCTCTGATCATAGGTAGATCTAAGGGAGTGCTTACCTATCTGCGGGGGGAATTTCTCCACAACACTTTTGATCTAGAATGGATCAATATATAATTTATTATCTATCTTAGTCATTTATGGGTGGAAAAATTGGAGGAATTGACTTGCAAGACCCATTTTAGGAGCAGGTCCTAGTTTGGTTATTTGGGGTTGACAACCTTCCATAGCCAATTTGAGGTATCAAATGATACCTTTTGGGGTCAAAACTTTGTGATATTAAATCCCAATCCCTACATGTTGTTCTACACACATAAATATTTCCAACAATGAAAACTTCACCTCAATTAGAGTTTGTATGTGGAAGTTATGACTTTTACAATATGACCTACCCTATTGACCACCATGGTACTAAGTGAATTCCATGTCATCCCCCATTACTCACAAATTCAAGGCTAGTCATTTGTGGACTTTAAAGAACATTGTAGACAGTCTAAAATCATAACATTAATTGAGAGTTGATGCATGCAAACCACTAACACTAACCCTATATGGATATCAAGTTATGTTAAGCAATGGGATGCTTGGAAAATAAGGGGTTCCATTATTTTGGTATTATTATTGTTCCGTAATTGAGAAGAGAATCTAGGAGTGGCATATTGAAGCATAAAAAAGGAGGTACAAGGTCATGTAGTAGTGATCCATGCCATAGTGTTCATAGAAACTTCTTAGCGAGTGCTCCTTTATTTAAACTTGCATTTCATAACTTTGAAACATAAAGAAAAGTGTTTGCCTCACCTTCTAGCTAGTTTTTCTCCCATAACAAGTTTCCTAGGTCACATCTTTTGTTCATTAATGTGGATGGTGTGTTCATTTTCTTGTTTCTTTCATTTTCATTTTAGTTATTTCAATAATTTCGAGCACTACATAGTAATAATAAATATGAAATTTAAGGTAATAAAATAAATAATAAAATATTTTGTAATATTGTGAGATCTATTGTGACAAATTACCTCTAGAATAACCAAAGAAATTTATAGATTACCTTTTCTATTGTGACAAAAACGTTCTAGTTTTTATAATAATTTGTCCATTGTTTTTTTTCTTCTTCAAGGTATAAAAATATTATATAGCTCAATAGTCAACTGATAGTGAGGACAACCACCATTGGTTGTTATTTATAAATGCAGGTTGACTCAACACCTTTATTCAAGGAAAACCACATCATCTGAAATGACATGGTGGTGGTCTATAAGGGGGTAGACTTTCACTCTTTCCATATACCTTTGCATCTTGGGCCATTAAAACATTTCTTTGTGTTCAAGGAAGATACTCTCTTAGCCAATTAAACGTATTTTAGGTCTTAATCTAGGACCAAATACATTAAATATTTAAATTTGGAAAAATATTTTAAAAATTAATAAGTAGGTTAAAACCTATTAAATTGCAATTTTTTTCATGTGCCATTATTTTCTTTCAATTTTAATAGGTTTTAACCTACCCTCTAATTTTTGAAATATTTTTGCAATTTTAAATATTCAATGTCTTATGACCAATATTGAAATTTTATCTTTACACTTTTTGTTTATTTTGAATTTTTTTATAAGACTTGGTTTTGCAGAGAAACATGTGAATTCTAACTTGGAGTAAAATTATCCAAACCATACATTTAATGACTTATGCAATAAGGGTGGGTGCAAGCTAATGATGGTCTCTCATGATGCATTAGTGCCAATGAAAACATGGAAAAAAAAATAATCTGTTAACTTGGAGGGATTAATCAAGGTACTTTTACAATGAATTTGAAAATGGTGTAAAAGCATGAAATGTAGGAAATTGAATTACATTTCTGAATATATAATTTGAATTTATAGAATTTGTGAATAACTATGTAAAATTTGAGGTTTTCTAAAAATGGTATGTTATTTTTCATGGAAAATATAATGTACATGTTTCCATTAGTGTAGGAGTTGAGTACATTAACGATAGAATTTCCTTAAAAAAAATTCTATAAATGTAGAAAACCCATTGTTCTAGTGCCAAGTATTTTTCAAAATTTATAATATTAATTTTAAATATTTTTTTAAATTATAAAAGTAATCATATCCTTCAAATTACAATGCCTTTAACTTATTTTTAAAATGGTTAAGCTGATAAAAATTTATAGCATAAATAAAGAGGTATGTATTTTAGGATTCTGATATATGTCAAGAATATATTAATTTTTAAAAGAAATTATATATTTGGAATATGTATAGTCGACTCTATATGTGTTAGTAATTTGATCTACAATGGATTTGTGTAGCCTATAGACAAATAGCATCAAAAATAGAGATATTGAGATGTAGTCATAGAAAAGGAATTTTTAGTGTATTTGCATACCGAACCACTACATTTGACATCCCAAATCTAAATTTAAGGAAACCAACTCAACAAACATGTATTCTAGAATTGTCACTCCCACAAAAAAAAAATTAAATGAAAAGAGCATGTGTGTGTTATTAGGAATGTGCATGTGTTATTAATAACACAACATCTCTCTCTCTTTCTCTCTGCCCCTCTCTCCTTGTATCCCTCTTCCCCTCTCCCTCTCTCTCCCCCATCATCCCTTCCCCTCTCTCCCCCCTCTCC
>SNQJ01S0148443.1:0-12135 GCA_010110895.2 Picea sitchensis | reverse complement strand
GATTCAACCGTTTGGGTTGACAGATTTACTAGGATAACGTTGGGAAATATTACAAGAGGAGTCTGTTATAGTACATGTATCCTCACATGATGAGAATGGAAGATCTGGATGGGATAACACGCCTCAATGAATAGCTGGTATAGGATCCGTTTCAGCAGCACAGGATCCGTTTAGATGGTGGATCTTACACGGATCTACGGATCCCACCTCAAGCCCCCTGAAATCCAGTTTTTGATTCATGTTTATCTCCTCGTATTTGTTTATATCCAACCCAATACAGATATTTTCTTCTGTCGAAAGTTGCAAATCCCATTTATATCTAAAGCAACCCGTGTCTATAGTTCCAAGACATCACATATGTACAGTTGGTTGTGTGATAAAAATGGCATTAACTATCAATTATTTGGCAGTTTTGTTGTTGGAAATCAATGAATATTTTTATTGGCGGTATTATCTCTAGACTGTCAGCCTTCACGCTATATCTAAAATCAGGTTGTTGCACTCCCCAAAAAAATAAAAAACGATATGCATAATGCTACCCATATATTTATGTAGGAATGGGGTTACAAGCTGCCACGAGGGTATGCAGATCCAGTATTATGAACGTTGGGTTGATTGGGATCTGATCCTAACATTCACCAACTCTAAATAAGGCTTCTAGTGATCACCTTGCACTTAATGTAGATTCAGAATGGATATCTAGGAGGAAGTTTTGAAATATTTGGTTACACTAGTTTCTGAAAGCGAAGATAGTAGCTCGAAATTAGTTGAATTTGTTAGATCCGAGGACGCATTACTCAGCGACGATGAGTGCGGTGATTTGACGGAGGTTTTCAAAGTACACAATATGATTAATGATGGATTCATCTCCTCAACTAAGCTTCAAACAGGCATTGTGTAATTTGGGTTTCATTCAGAGGGAAGAGTCCGCGCACTGCCAGCGGATGTCTACGCTTCCTACTAATATTCACGAGCCCTCAGTTCCTTCTCCTCCATAATGAATAAAAGTGAAGAGGGTAGTCTGATCATAGAGCGGAGAAGGAAAGATGCTCCACCCAATCCGTATGAGTTATTTTGAGCACCTCAACTATCCTTCCATTGATGTCTCATAACTGATTGGATCTGTGGTTGTGCAAAGAAATTTGGCAAATGGATAGAAAATACCAGACTTACAATGGTGTGCCCTCAGGCGACACAAAATTCTGGAGCATTCATGGTGGCCTGTGCTATAGGTGTATGAAAGTTAACAACCGTTGTTTGTTTTGTGTTATAATAAAATTTCATCATAAAATTATCTGTTGTTTTATTATCAAACGATTACAATAATTTTTTTTATTTGTGATTGTTTTAGTATTAAACAATTATAATAACAAAAAAAAATGTTTGTTTTATTATAAAGAATTTCCTTTTTTATAATAACAAAAAACATATATTGTCTGTTTNTCATGGTGGCCTGTGCTATAGGTGTATGAAAGTTAACAACCGTTGTTTGTTTTGTGTTATAATAAAATTTCATCATAAAATTATCTGTTGTTTTATTATCAAACGATTACAATAATTTTTTTTATTTGTGATTGTTTTAGTATAAAACAATTATAATAACAAAAAAAAATGTTTGTTTTATTATAAAGAATTTCCTTTTTTATNAATGGACTTTTTTTATAAATTTCTGAAAACAATATGAACACATGTTTTTGCGATATTACGATAAGTAAGAAATCAACGATGAAACAAACGCGCGTGCAACAACCATGACAAGAGGTATAAAATGCATTTTATTTTTTACTTTGTCGCACTTTTCCTTCTTTCTGCATGTTATATTTTCAAACATATCACAAGTTTTCATGCAGGATTTGTACTAAGTTTTTTCAGGAGCGCGGTCAATCGTATCTTGCTACTGAAGTGATTTTCAAAATCACAAAAACTTTTGAAAAAAAAAACATTCTTTCTTGACTGCTTGAAGGAGTTGTTTCTCATCATAAACATCATGACGTTTGTTGTTACACAGAATGCTTTTCATAAACCCATTTGCATCATGAATGTCTTCCTCCATTTCTCCTTCAAAGCAGATTGGTCATCCCTGTGTTGAAGCCCATATTCCATTGAATTATCCTTCATGAATTCGCACACATTTATCTTTCTAAGTCGCATACATCTCTTTATCTTTTTCAGTTCAATTTCCCTTGTCAATAAAACTATCCAGCTCCCTTTCCATGACTACATTGCCTTGCCATACACATTGTTACTACTGAGATGTTTTCATTTATAGTCCTACCACTCCTTCTATCAGAACTCGCGTTGACTGATGTGGGATTCCTTAAGGCCCACCTTTCAACAAGTATTGCCCCATCGACCTCAACACCTTATATAGGATATAGACTAGAGTTCATTTTGAGTACCTAGAGGCTTGCATGCCTTAATGACAAGTTCTCTCACTGAAAATCATGGGAATACATCACTGTCCCTTGATCATCATATCTTGCAAGTGGCTTGGCAACGACGCCAAAATGTTGGTGGTAAATATTTTCATTAAATAAATGCCCAATCATTTAATTGTCAACCCGAGGAGTTCGTAAACTTATGAAGCACAAGCACAGTATATGCAGGATTGAAGCTAATTTATCCTAATCTAATGTTAAATATAAAACTGAGATTGAATCATTAAACTAATGCAGGAAGCTGAAACACACGACTTGGAATTGAAATGCTAAAACACACGACCGAAATGAAATTGCATAAATGAAATTAACTTGAAATGGAAACTTGCATCAAAGGAAAAACAACATGTGAAGAGAAACAAGATGACACATGTGAGCTCACACTAACAGTAAATCGATCTCAAATTGCATTACAAGAATCAAATGACAAATCATGAAACAATAATAAAATCATGAATCAAACTACGAATCCCTTTCTCCAATATTACAAAACCCAAACTCTACATACTAAGATTCATTACAAACTTCTACTTGAATTCTAATTTCCCCCTCTTGAAGAGAGAGCACTCTCTTTTATACATGAGAGCCTTGAAGATAAGATAACCATCTCATAAATACAGATCCACTATTCTCTCAACTATTTTCCCATTATTACAAAACATAATCCCTTCAAATACTCACACATATCTCTCATATATCTTGGATAAGATATTCCAACCAAATCTTTGTGATCTTCTCCTTGGAATGGGCTTGAATTATCTCCTCAAATATTGAAATTGTGGAGGAAGTATTCGAGAAGTCATTGAATTAATCCTTCTCATATTCCTACACATTAAAAAGATCACACATTTTTGAGATATATATGAAGACATATCGATTTTCTAACATTTAATCACAAATTCCCTTTTAATAATAAAATGAATAAAGTGGAAAATAATAAGGTGAAACCCAAATGTATTTATGAAAATGATGTCATGAAAGGTTAATGGGGTTATGAAATGTGAATAATAATGAAGGGAAAGGTGGATGAAAATATGACATTTCTGAGCCCCAACATAGTCATCAACTAAATTCATTCAAGTTTTATGGGTAGGTTTATTCAATAATCAAAGCATTGGATGGTTTGTTAGTATCATGCATTCATTAAAATCACCCAATTTTTACTGCGGAGCATGACATATTCATTTTCTGTGAAAACGGGGTTTATATTTACTGGGTTTTTCAAGGTGAGATAGGAGCAAGGAACATAAAAGAGTGCTAATTATATTCATTACAGTCATGTTTTCTAGTTCGTATTCTCTCAAATGACTTTCCTAAAAGTACAAACTAAAAAATCAATCAAATATGTAAAGAAAGCTATATATAGTATGTATAGTGCTAATAAAAGAATCATTTTATGAAGTTGAAGCTGTTGGGTTACCTTCCTAGCCAGCTAAAATTTGAACAGTAGGGTCCTTACTTACTTCTTGGAAAAAGGAGTCTTTTGAAAGCAGTTGATGGTAAAGTCATAACCGATGTCCATTTACCAGAAAAGGAGAACCAGAACCGTTGATGGTAACTAAGATGACAATGTCGTTATCATGAATTTCATTGATTTCATATGGTCTGAGCCACCTTGTCTGTAATTTTCCAGGAAAATCCTGAAATCTGGAATCATAGAGAAGTGCCCAATCACCTTTCCAGAAGGATTTTTTCTTGATATGTTTATCGTGTCAACTAGCTCTCTATTGTTGAATAACAGTTGTGTGTTGTAAGGCGAACATGCGTTCTTCGTCTAACTCATTGAGTTATTGTAAGCGTTGTTTATGTGCCTATGTAAGATCCAGTCTGATTTCCTGGTCCATCCTTAGAGTCTTGATCTCGAATTCAATTAGGAAAATGGGTTCTTTTCCATAGACTAGATGATAAGGAGAGTAGCCAGTAGTGTTATTCCATGTCGTACGATAGGCCCATAAGGCATTTGGAAGCTTGGCTGCCCAATTTTGATGGTTTGTTCAAACTGGTTTTGTCAAAATCGCCTCTAAGACTTTATTAGTACTTTCTACTTGTTTGTTTTCCTATGGGTGGTAGGGGGAAGTAACTCTATGTTTAATATGATATTTATGCAGGGTAGTCGTGATTCTATGGGCTGTAAATTGTGACCCTCCGTCAGTGATTACTTCCCTGGGTAATCCATAGAGTACAAATAGTTTGAAGAGAAACTTAATGATTGCTTCCTCTGTTGCGTTTCACAAGGCTACTGCCTCTACCCATTTCATTGTATAGTCTGTTGCAACTAGGATATAATCCTTTTGATTTGATTTTGGGTTGAATGGGACAAAAAAATCCACTGCCCATATTTTGAAAGGTTTTGCGACTATTTATGCTTGCAGGGGCATTTCATCAGCTTGGTTGGGTCGACCCATCCTTTGACAGCTATCACAAGCCTGTACATACTTCTTCACATATTTAAATATTGAGGGCCAATAGTAGCCCATTTGTAGGATCTTACGCCCAGTTCCGTATTCTACAAAATATCCTCCACAGGGCTCATCATGACCTGCCTTCAAGACATCGTAAATTTCATCATCTCTTATGCATCTTCGGATCTGGAGGTCATCCCCTGTGTGGAAAATATATCCACCAATCCAGGTGAACCATGCACTGCGTTGGATGATCTGTTTCCTTTCTCTTGATGAGAGGTGTGTTGGTAGTTTTCCAGCCGCCAGATAATTCACCACATCATCATACGAAGGCATCTTAGTAGTGACAACGAACAAGTGTTCATCTAGGAATTGGTCTTCAACCGTCAAAAAGTCGTATTTTTGGGTATGCAAGACAAGAAATCTGCAACAAGATTTTCTCTTCCAGGCCGATCCTTGATGGTGATGTTCAATTCCTGCAATATTAATAACCACCAAGTAACCCATCCATTAGTAATCGGTTTGTTAGATAAATATTTAATAGTAGAATGATCAATATACAATATAACTAGATAGCCTATTATATAGTGGCAGAATTTATCAATAGCATGTATAACTGCTAAAAATTATTTTTCTATTACTGTATAATTTAATTCAGCGGGAGTAAGATTTTTGCTAAAAAAATAAATTGCATAAGGTTTTTTGTCTACTTCATGTCCAAGGACAACGCCTATGGTGATATCTGATGCATCTGTAGAAATATGAAATGGTAATTTCCAGTTTGGTCCTATCAACATCGGTGTTGTTGAAACCAGCCTTTTGAGTTCTGCAAACAAAACATCACACTTATCAGACCATTGAAATTTCGCATTACTAGTTAAAGCATTTAAAGGTGCAGTTGTTCTTGAAAACAATTCTATGAATCTGCGGTAGTACCTCTATTTTTGTTGGTTCTAACTTGATCCATCTGTAGAAACATAATGTCCTAGTAACACACCTTCGATGATCATCATATGAAATTTCTCATGACTCAAACATATCCTGGTAGAAATGCATCGTTCCAATACCTTCTCCAGATTGCTTAGAGCTTGATCAAAATCAATGCCATAAGGGGTGAAATCGTCCATGTAAACTTCAAGTCCTTCATTAATCAGATCAGAAAATATGCTCAGAATGGCTCTTTGGAATGTGGCTAGAGCATTACATAATCCAAAGGGAAATACTCTATATGCAAAGGTACCCCAGGGGCATGTAAATGTAGTTTTATCTTGCTCTTCCGGAGCAATCTGGATCTGATTATAACCACTAAAACCATTTAGGAAGGAAAAGAATTGCTTCCCTGCTAAAGTGTCAAGGACCTGATCAATAAAAGGTAAGGGAAAGTGGTCCTTCTGGGTAGCTTTATTAATTTATTTGTAGTCTACATAGATTTTCCATTTCCCATTCTTCTTGGGGACGATTACTAGTGGGGAAACCCACCGACTATCTGAAATATGATATATAAAATCTAAATCTAACAATTTTTGTAACTCTTATTTAACATCCCTGAGATGAGGGTTAAATATTTGTTGGGGATTTCAGATGGGTCGGGCATCTTTCTCAATATAAATATTATGTGTACAAAGTTGGGGATCGATTCCCTTCATATTAGGATACTCCCAAGCAAAACCTTGTTGATATTTAGAAACGATCTGAATCAATTTATGTTGTTGTTGCTCATTCAAATTAGCATTAATATTCATAAATCTCCCTGGTGCAATTTCAACTGATATGTTGTTATGGACAACAATAGTGGGGATCAGTTGTTCCATCAATTCTTCCAAAGTATCTCCCTATGCTTCATTATCTAACGCAACTTTTAGCATTTGACATGTTGGGTTGCTTATAATGGTTGGGTTGTTAATGAAGATATTGATCACATCATCTTCTAGTTGGTTCTTGAGTATGAGATATTCTTCCAATGTGAGAGGAGATCATAGATTCTTTTTTGGATATCTAGGTGGTGGCAACTGTTGATGTATGATAGGCAGACTTGGTTTAGATGGAGGATATAGGATGAGGTTCTTTGTAGCACTTCCTCTATAAATAGTCATTTTTCTTGTGCGAAACCCTATGTATGGATATTCTGTTGCGAGCCATGGTGTTCCCAGTATCAATGGGTGTCCATCGAGTCCACTTCTTGGGTTGATAATGAGGAAATCAGCTGGGTATTCCCAAGATTCGACCGAAATTTCTATATCTTGCAATGTGTCAACTAGTTTAACCATTGATCTATCAACTGATTGTAACATAATTGAAGTAGGTTTGAAGGAGGTGAAACACAGGGTGTTACAGGTCTCGATGGTCAGGATATTAATGGCTACCCCAAAATCTACCAGTGTATTTGGAAAAAACAGCCTTAAATTTGCACTGTTACCATGGGATTTCCTGGGTCTGTATACTTGACCGGCTCCTACTTGCCTAGAATAATATCGGACAAGGATCCTACCACACAAACAGTTGATGGATTTTTAGCTTTCTTGATAGACGTCTTCCCACATAATTCCTTAATCGTCTTTGCATAAATTGGGATGTCTTGCAGACCCTGTAGGAGTGGGATCTTAACATAGAGATTTGTTAGTTCCCCTACAATATCGAAGTTAGGATATACATTTTGGTTTTTCTATCATTAGTCTTTCGGTAAATCGGAGAGGAGCAATCAAGTCCTCATCGAAATTTTGTTGTTCGATTGTGATTTTGCCCTACTCTACTTCTTTTGTTATGACCATAGTCAAGGGTGTTATTGTTGGTTGTACATTATTTTTATTCTCCTGCTCTTGGTGAACGTTACTTTCTTCGGGAGAAATTATGTGCCCTGACTTCAATCGGAGTTCGTTGCACCCTACAGAGTTGATTTCCCCATCCAAATTCTCAATAATTTGCACAAGTTGGGTTGGTCTATTATTAGGATTTGGGTTGGGTTGAGTTGGAAATTGAGGGCGCATTTGAGGTTGAGGGTTCTCGGGTAATTGGAATGGAGCTTGTAAAGTGGGTTGAGCTTGAAGAGTGTCACACACCCACTACAACAACTTAGGTTTTTCATCTTTTTCTTTGAGGAACAAAATCCTTGAGACTTCTATGGGGCCTAGTGCAGACCCTCTCTTCCCTTATCCTCCTCCAAACGACCATAAACTAACCTTAGCGCAAGCACCTTTCGCAACTCGCAAGTCGGGAATCAAGACTCTTGCCTCCCCTTTCTCCAAACACCGATATCCGAGATACTATACGACTATGGCTCCCTCCTCAATAGTGCCTGCTACATGTAACTGAAGGCTAGGCCAAACACTAGTACCACTAGAAACCTCGCCAGTTGAGGTGTTGATCTCTCGTGCTCCTCCTTCACGAATCCCCGAGATGCGAGAGGTCAATGTTGTGTGGACTCTACCAAAGCGACACACACACGCCACTTGTCAACCCCGCTATACTCTACTCATGAGCTGTGTCACCATCACTCGTTGCACGAGACCTCGACTCTCAGCATTTCGTAGCCTTAGCGATCAAGGTGAAACTTCTTCATCCTGCGAAACCTCGAGCCACGATAAGTCAACAGTGGTTTGACTCTTTCCCAGTGTGACACGTGTCCACCACCGATCACCCGCTTCCTAGGCTAAATACTAGCGCTACTCGCATCTCGCGACTTCGTGAGTTGGAGTTTTGAGCCCTCATGCTCCTCCTTCGTGAGTTCCCGAGATATGATAAGTCAACAATGGGTTGACTCCTTCCCAGGCGACATGTGTCCATCACCTGTCACCCATTCCCACATTTCTCTGGGTGCTTGTTGTTACGCCACCTGTCAACCACGCGGTATACAAAGGCTAAGATCAACAATCAATAGGGCTCTGTCAGATCCATGGATCTACGGTCTGGGATCCCATTGCTAAATGTGAGGGCTGAAAGGGTCGACGTGTTAACGCCTACGCTCCTTCTCTAGATCCATCGGTCTCGACGGATCTAGGGTATTCCCGAAAGGATTCCAACCGTTAGTATACCAAATGATAGGGTATTCTCTATTTCTATAAGTGGGCTCGCTATCCCTTATGAGCTTGAATCACGAAATTCAACTTCTCTGGGCTCCAAACTTCCATGACTCCGAGACCTTAGAGAGCTATCCTTCCTTGCATAAGGTTTCTAGATCCCTATCACATGAACCTTCAGACAGTTCTTGGGCAATCATCCCAAATTTTAGTCGAGTCTCTAGGTAAAGGTTCAAGACGGTTCCAGGGTTTATGGGGTAATCCCTGGGGAAGAGTACTCTCGAGGGGCCTTCCCAGAATATTATGAGAATCAAGCAAACAAACGATTTTCAGTGGAGCAAACTCATGCCCCAGACTTAACCATTTGTATAGAAACCAACAATGACATATAAGCATACACATGCATCCATTATTTCGAGTTTAAAACACTAGGCAATCATTCCACACAGAAATTATTATGGGCATATAAACATAAGCATGTATTCACAATATTCAATTTGAAATACAAGGAATAACACACTTATCAGATCCACCGACGTGATGCAAATTCTAAGAGGGGTGCTCATTTACACCCAACTGTAGGCTCAGTGAATCCAAACGAATTTACCACTAGCCACCCTCGAGCTAGACCATGGTGCTTTGAGGTTCAGTCTCCTACTTCCAGCTTAATAGAAATCAAGGATGAAGGTTACTCTCCTTCTCCTGATACAGGAAAATAATCCAGGACAAAGGTTACTCTCCTTCTCCTGGTATTCCGAACTCCTTGCGTTTCCAGGTTTTTCTCTAGTTCTCTTCCGCGATCCCCCCGTCGCGCATGCTCTTCTCCTCTGCTCTTACCACATTTCCTCCCTTGCCAAAATTGGTCTGCAAGGTTGTGTGTGGCGTGAATTTTTCGTTCGTAATTAGGGAGGGCTGATATACCGGATGGGTGGTTCACCCCCATCCCCTCATTAACTCGTAAGGAGCCTCCCCACCTACCAAACTAACAGGAAATCCATTCCAGGGGCAGAGAGCTACTTTGATTTTTGAAGTATAAACCAATACGATTGGCTTGGTGGAAGTTAATGCAACCATTCAGGTCCTTCCACCACCTCTCATTATCCATGGTGGTCTATTTTATCACATCCCTCTCGGCGGTCGTACGCATATCCATAACATAATTTACATTCATCGACTATTTATGCAAAGGTGCAGTCAAAATCAAACATTCACATATTTGAGTTTGCCATAGTTCTTGGCCAATATAGTTATTTTTATATGGTAGGGAAAGCGGTCTAATTCCCTCCTTAAAGGAACATCGTCCTTGATGTTCTATCTATCAATATGCCGTGTATGTACATAAGTAAACAAAATGGTTATGCATGTTTCATGGAATCTTCCATTTCCCGCATTAAGCCTCATACGGGCCAAAATGTTTCCTTTGCTGTGACCCTATGCAATGGTTGGTTCTTGGTGGGTTTTACTTTAAATCGGTATGCATTGAGGTTACGGCAGAATTATCCCTACAGTTCCACTTGGATCACATACCAGTCAATTATATGATTAGAATCATGTACATATTTCTTCAATAATGAAACATGGGGAAAATTATTATTGCTTTTATTGTGAAGGATGCTAGCCTATAGGCTTCACCAGTCCTTCTCTATCTAGAACTTCAAAGGTCCACAATACCGAGGTGCCAACGGGGCACAAGCTCCCATCCTGGGGAACTCTTCATGGGCTTAACTCTGAGGTATACGTGGTCTTTCGTCTTGAATTCTCTTGGAGTCTCTTTTGGTCGATTAATGGCACTTCTGCTCGTTACGGCGACCTTTAGATTTTGTTTTATCACGAGTCACTTGTTGTTCCATTTCTTTCAGCATAACCGGTCCAATAGTAACCCTATTCATGGGATTACTCCAATTGGTGGAGTGTTGCATGGTATACCATAGAGGACTTGAAAGGACTCATCTTTAGGGACTCTTGGTAGCCGTTATTGTAGGCAAATTCACGGTGGTAGGTAATCTTCCCAATTCTTGGGTTGATGCATTACATTCATTATTAGCATGTCTTCAATTACTTGATTCACTCTTTCGATGCGACATCATTGGTTTGGGGATGATAGGCTATGCTAAGCTTGATAATTTGGTTTCTAGAATAACCATCAAGGATTTCCAAAGTTGGAAGTAAATTTCATGTCTGCAATGGACATGAAGTCTCTTTAGGCATATCATGTAGTCGAATATCTCCTTCATGAATATGTTGGCGATATCTATTGCCTTACCAGTCAAATTTGACGGGGATAAAATGTGTAGACTTGCTCAATTTATCCACCACTACCATGATAGCATCATTACGTTTGAAATTAGATGTTGGTAATCGATTGATAGAAGTCCATGGAAATGGTTTTCCCACTTCCATGCAGGATTGGTAGGAGTTGTAATAATCTTGTTGGGTGTCGGTGTTCTGCTTTAACTTTGTTGGCATTCTAGCCATTTGGCTAAGTACTCGACTATATCTTTCTTCAATCCAGGACAATAGAATTGTTTTCTGGTGGATGTGATCATCTTCACGGTATCATGGATGACTAGTATATGGTCTTTATGTAGTTAATCCATTATGAACCTCTTCAAGTTATCACAATCTGGAATATACAATCTGTTTTTGTATGTTAGCAGACCTCCATTTATCATTTCAATTTATCCACCACTACCATGATAGCATCATTCTGTTTGGTCGATGTTGGTAATCCAGTGATGAAGTCCATGGAAATGGTTTCCCACTTCCATTCTGGGATTGGTAGAGGTTGTAATAATCTTGTTGGGTGTCGGTGTTCTGCTTTAACCTGTTGGCATTCTATGCATTTGGCTAAGTACTCAGCTATATCTTTCTTCAATCCAGGACAATAGAATTGCTTCCTGGTGGATGTGATCATCTTCTGGTATCATGGATGACTAGTATATGGTCTTTTATGTAGTTAATCCATTATGAACCTCTTCAAGTTATCACAATCTGGAATATACAATCTGTTTTTGTATGTTAGCAGACCTCCATTTATCATTTGGTAGCCTTCATACTTTATTCCAGTGGGTTCTTGCTTTAGGTACGAGGTCACGGTCTAGAATAATGTGTGTGTTTCTTGTGCATTCCTGACTCTTTCCTTGACATTCGTCTCACAGGTGCTCACCACTGCCAGATGAATTGTTTTAATACTTCTGCTAAGGGAGTCGACCACCTTATTTTCCTTTCCTTTAACATGTTTGATTTCAAAATCAAAATCACTAAGGAGGGCCATCCACCTAG
>SNQJ01S0148442.1:0-14558 GCA_010110895.2 Picea sitchensis | reverse complement strand
GAAGATCCTTCTAGAAGAGGAAGCTTCTATTAGGTCTTCTTACATCCACCTTATTCTATTTTATTGAAAGGCCTTATTAATATTGACCTTTATTACATCCGAATACATTGATCTACCTATGTGCGGGTTAGGACCTTAACAGATTCATACTTACAGATGACGATATTGAAGACCCTAGATATTATCATTTTGGTCCAAGTTGCGATGGAGTATTCATGATTTGTATTGACACATAGATCCACTTTGTATGTCTCATGACTATGTCCAAATTTTAGTTTTCTAGAGCATAGATCCACAATGTTTTTCTGGTGGATATGCATAACCTTGATGACATGGATCCATAGTGTATGATTGGTGGTCGTGACTGACATTTATGATTTAAATTGCTTGTAGTCTTAGCATGGGAATTCCTACCTCAGAAATGGTATGATATTATGAAGATGCTTGGTTGTTTGCAGATTCCCAATTGGTGCACTCCTTGTTTCTGACACACACATTCTACAAAGTATTTCGACTGTCACGAGTTCCAGCCTCATACTTTGGGGGGAATTCTATTACACATTATTTTGGTCACCCTAGTGATCCTTTTATAGCATGTGTTCATGTTCCCAAAAGAGCCTTCCTTCGTGATAAAAGTGACTGGATTTCTCTTCTCAAAAACCCTATTAAAGAAGATCGCCACATGCTACACTATACGCAAGGTGCAACGATGCCTGATCGCCACACTCTGCCCTGAAACTGGTTTGCGGTGTCATCGCAGGCTGTCCTATAGCTAGGGTGTGGCGATGCTAAAAGCCTAATAAAAGGTCGAGATTCACGAAAGTTATAGAAGAGGATCTTATAGAAGATGAGGTGGCTTTCGAATAGATCAAATCTTACTCGCTTCTCTGATTTGGTGGGATCATCCTAATCTCTTTAACCATCTCTCTTTCCCCTATATAAAGATGGATTTCTCATGGAAAAGTCTAAGGTTAATGAAGGTTGAATAGGCTAAGAATTGTATGAATAATTCTACTTCAGTTCATGCTTGAGGGCTTCATTTTGGTTCATCAAGTCATTGTGGATCTTCTTCATGCAATTTTGGAGAAAGTGTGTGTGTTGGAGCAAAGGGCCACTGAAAGGGGGCCTTGCAACATCAAGGCTTTTGGTTGTATCTTCCATTTTTACTTAATATAATGCAGTGACATGTTTCTTTCCCATAAAACCATTCTCGTTTTATTGTATGATTCCTTGATCACATGCATAATTTTTCATTGAGTATCCTATTGTTTATTTTAATTTGGTTGGTGTGTGTTCCTTTGTAGATCCAATATCACAGGAGCACTGAAGTAGAGCAAGGACAACAAAGATACAAGGAAGTGATATTTAAATGGTATGTCTCTCATCTCTTGTTTGATAGTAAATTCAATGATTAGAGCTTAGGGAAAGCATCATGTCATGTCTTGTTTTGTTCTAAATCTAGGTGGATCTAGGGAGATCAGTTTATGTATGCATTTATTGGTTAATCCAATAACACCTACACCTTTCACGGATGAGGTGTTGGAGAATGTAGGAGGACAGGAAGTTTATTCATTCATCGATGGATTTTCAAGATATCATCAAATCAAGATAGCACCGGAAGACAGATACAAGACCACTTTTTCTATAGAATGGGGATCCTACCAGTACAAAGTCATGTTGTTTGGACTGAAGAATGCACCAACAATATTTTCCAGAGTATTCATAGTTGCATTTAAAGAATTTATCTACCACTTTCTAAAGGTATACTTTGACGATTGGAAATTCTATAGTATGTTGAAATACCATGTAGAGGTCTTGCGAATGATGTTAGAAATATGCAGGCAGTGCCAGATATCGTTAAACATCAAGAAGTGCATCTTCAAAATACCTTTTGGGACAATATTGGGCCATATAGTATACAAAAAAGGTTTACTAGTAGATCTTGCGAAGATTGCAGTAATCGTTAATCCGACACCACCAAAAATAGTCTGTCAGCTAAGAGCGACATTGGGACACACAGGATACTACAAGACATTTATAAAAGGGTATGTGCAGATCACCGTGCCAATGGAGAAACTTCTAAGGAAATACACGAAGTTCCAGTGGAATGAGGAGTGTTAACACGGTCAGGATATGTTGAAAGAAAAGATGGTAACCACACTAATATTAGTATTCTCGGACTGGGAGAAGACATTCTACATACATGTAGATGTATTGGCCATAGCACTTGGAGCTATTTTGGTGCATCCAGGATCAAGATAATTGGATCATCCTATAACATTTGCTAGCATAAAACTGTCAGAATCAAAGAAGAACTACAACACTACAGAGAGGGAAGGCCTAGCTATGGTATACATGCTTCAGAATTTCATACATTACTTACTGGGGAAACATTTCAAGATGTTAAGAGACAATTCAATGCTCAAATACCTAGTCAACAAGCCAATGTTGGGGAGGAGAATTTGCAGATGGCTATTGCTATTGCAAGAATTTGATCTTGAAGTAATAGTCAAGCCAAGGAAGCTGAACGCATGACCTGATCACCTATCAAGGGTCACGAATGGGGTGGAACCTACAAATTTAGAGGACAACTTTTTAGATGCACAATTATTTTCAGTCTAGATCACCTGTGAATACTTTGCAGACATCATCCAATACTTGAGTACAGGGACTGTGCCACATGAATATAACACCATGTATAATAAAAACCTAGTAGTCTGGGTTGCAGACTATCAGTTGTTTGAAGGATACTTATACAAAATGGGCGCAGATTACATCTTGAGAAGATGTGTGCTAGAACATGAAAGACCAGGGATTTTAGCAGAAACTCATGAGGGAATAGTAGGAGAAAATTACACAGGAAAAGATACCGCAAAGAAGGTATTGCACGTAGGACTATGGTGGTTGAACATTAACAGAGACTCAAAAGAATACTTCCAGAAATGCAATGTATGTCAGAGGATTGGTAAACCGAATAGAAGGGACGAGATGCCCCTGCGACCATAGGTAACTTTGCAGGTATTCAAAAAATGGGCAATAGACTTTGTGGGACCAAATAACACACCAACCAAAAGGACAGGAGCAAGGTACATTATCACCGTAATGAAATACCTAACAAAATGGGTGGAAGCAACACCAGTCAAAGATTGCAACGCAGAGACAACAACATACTTCATGTTCGAACAAGTGATCACTAGATTTGGTTACCCCGGGATTTTGATGAGTGACCAAGGAACTCACTTCATTAATAATAATATTAAGGATATAACTGAGGAATTTGAAGTTCATCATCAAAAGAGTACACCATATCATCCACAAGCAAATGCAACAGTAGAAGCCTTTAACAAGATCCTTGAAAATGCAATGACGAAGATCTATAACATTAATAGGGATGATTGGGACCTAAAGATAACAACAGTATTATTGGAAAACATGACCACATGCAAGAAGTTGAAAGGACAAACACCATTCAGATTGGTATATGGACAAGAAGTAGTGGTGCAACTAGAATTTCTAGTACCCAGTCTACACATATTTGTGATTACGAACATGACAAAATGAGGCGCAGTACAGGATAGGCTGAATCAACTAATGATCATGGAGGAAGATAGGATTCTAGCAGGGTTCCACCAAGAAGTCCAGAGAGCAAGGGACAAAGCTTGGAATGACAGACATATCAAGAGGAAAAATTTCAAGGAAGAAGACTCAGTGTTGATGTATGACAGTAAATCCTTTCAACATCAAGGAAAACTTAGAATGCACTGGTTAGGACCATATGAAGTAAAAACTATCACAGATGGGGGAGCTATACAATTGAATGATTTAGGAGGCATAGACCACCGAGGGATGATCAATGGGAGTTGAATGAAGCTATATAGGAACATTCGACCCCTTAGCACTTGAGAAAAAAAAATGTCGCGTGGTGCCTGACATCACAAGATAAAAATAGAGTCATAGTGCGCTGAAAATAGAATGAGCACACACACTTGGCAATGCTAAAGCCAATGGTCATTACAAAGCGGAAACAATGGGAAAGGTAGATATAGTAAAAGAAGCATGAATTGATGATGACTATCAGAATTGAATGCAAGAAACGACTGACGGGATGTCGCATTAATCGTGCCAACTAGCGACGACAAGGGAAATCAATGGAAAGTACGCGGGAACCAGTGGTTCAATTAAAGAAAAATCATGGTAACGTCTCTGACACACTTCACATGACCCCGATACAAAGAAAGAACACGGGAGCGGAAATGTTATTGTGAAATAAGGAAATTCATAGAGCGATAGAGTATACAAAGCAGAGAGTTAAAGTTGCAAAGGTTGCAGAGGCCACTAAGCTTGAAAAATGACATATTTACCACCATGGCACCACCCAAATAGGGAGAACCAAGCCAAACCGCCAGAAAACCTTGAAGCAACACCAGAGCACCATCACAACCACAAGGAAGAGAACAACAACCATCTTAGCCTCTAGAATTCATCAATGTGGATGAAATCTCGTCGCCTGATACAACACCAGCAAGCCCCACACCCATTGTGGAGGAAACCCAACAGAAAACACTAGTGGGCATGGACATTAATACGCCGGAAGAGGGACATGGCCAACATGATGAGGATTCAGAGAACAAAATGCACCCCAGAAACCCTGAAGAAGCCCTAAGAGTCAATGGGATAGATCAAGACCAAGCATAAATGACCATGCCATAAAGATCACAGATAACCACACCAGAACAACCACAGGAGGGAGTAGTGGAAGATGTCACTGGAAGACCATAGGAGTATGCAGAAGAATGAACAATGGAGGTTGGAACCTTGAGTTAGCCACCACAATGAAAGGGAAAGCAAACAATACCAAGGTCACCGCGCAGGCAACCCACTGCAACCATTTTGTTTCTACGCATCCCAGAAGGGGTACATATAACAACAAATATGTTAGGCCACATGGATAAATTGAGGTACTTAGACCATGACGTGAAGGACATGGAAAAGTTCCCATAGTTCGCCAAGAAAGTCTACCTACATACTATGGGTATAGGACCCTTTGGCGAACCAATTAATCAACTAGTCCAGTGGGCAGCAGGACTGGCCAAAAACTAGATTCTAGGCCTTTTGGACCTACCGCACTTTGGGAGGGGCGAGTATGAAAACAACTATGTCAAGGAACTAATGGCAGTCACACATGGCAGATATTTCTATTTGGAACAACTCGTCTCAATAGATGTAGAGATGATCACATACATCACAGGGTTGCCATCATGGGGTGAGAATCTCACGCAGTTCCTTGAGGACAATGCGAAGGAGAAAGCAATGGTCGAGGAAATGAACAAGAAATATGGCACCGAAAGGGGGTCATGTAGAATCATCATCAAGTTTATTAGTGACGTAGAGACAAGAATGGCCACAAAAATTATGGCATGCAAATTACTCAGGAAATGTCCCAAGGAGGAAGTCTCGTCCAGGGTTGTTGCAACTGAAGCACAGTTTGCAGAGGGCACCACACTCAATAGCGCCCCTTATTTGTTGAATATGTTCCTAGATGATTGCAAGGATGTGTAGGATCTCGAGACAAAATTTCATTATTCATGGCTACTCATCCAGATAGCCTTGATCATATGGAAGGAGCCGAAGTATTCATTTTTTCCCATTAGACCCAATCCCTTCCACGGAGCACAATACTTATCGATGGGGTCCACTTCAGACTCCAAGAAGAAAAATATGAATGCAGCCATATTCAAAGGCTATCTCAGTGACATACAAGACAACATCGCCAACACTTGGAGTGTGACACCAGAAGCAATCACACATTATCAAGGCATAGCGAACTTCAAAGCCACTAGACATGCCATGTGGATCCAGGCGTGGACAGATCCCGACAACCAATGGCTACAACTGTGCTATTGCATCAATCAGGCGTGTTAGCACTCTGTAAATTTCTTCCAGTTGAATAGACAAACGACAGAGGTAACTATTTCAACCAGCTTTAGAGATGAGGCACTAGCCTACTCAACTCAGAGAGGGCTCTCTCGTGTCCCTTGATGTTTCTTTGGAAACTGGTGGCTAGATTTGGTTTGTTTTGGGGGGTTTTAATAAAGTTGTTGGCGAGGAAGGGGAGGAACACTTTGGGCCATGGAGTCAAAATTCTAAAATTGAATGAAAACATTGACTGGCCTATAGAACTCTCCAGAGGATAAAGTCTAAATGAGGCAATGAATATGAGTTATAACTTGAATTTAATTAGAGTGGTAAGAGGAAAGAGAAACAAATAACTACATCATATCATTACAGGAATGAATTCTGAATTAGCTAAGAATAAACATACACAATTTAAATTGCTTAAACCAAGAGCATCAAATTATGAATTTTGGGCCTCTAACTCTCCAATTTAAATAGAAGACAGTGCAAATGGAGTTAAAGAAACACAGGAAATACATACGATGAGGGAAGACAAAACTCATATCACCACCATTAGAATCTTTTCATAGAGACCTCAAAGCTACTGCATATGTATTCAATTCAACCCCAGAAAATTGCCAAAGTGTTCCTCCATAGAGGGCAGGCTCCTCTTTTTTCCATGCCTTTCATATCCTCCAGATAACACATTTATAGGGGAATTACTTATGGAATTCAAAATGTTTAGACTTCCCCATAATTATAAAAATAGAGATAAGTTACAAAAAAGGAGTGATTTATAATAATAATTATCTTATTTTAAAGGGACCATTAGGAACATGTCTATCATATTTGGAGCCCATTTCTTCAACCGCCATCTGTCCAAAATTTGCTAGAATGTAATTAATCCTACATGAGAATTCATTTAATCTTGGTGATTTCCTCTTTCAGAGTGCTTAACCAAGCGAGTTGATTTTGTCCGACGCTCTCCATCGTCTCAACTTTGATTTTTGTTCTCTGTCGTTTGCTCCGCTTCTTCTTCACTCCTTGCTTATAGATTTCATCTACGTGTTCATTGGTGACTAGGTCCGTCATAACAAGGTTTAATCTGACCCCCGACTCTAATTTAGTTGCGGGATCCGTATGAAATTTGGTTGCTAATATCTGTGCAACCCATCTTTCTTTCTCACTTATTGGTAAGCTTGACACATTAGTTGAGAACCCCGTTGTACTAGACACTGTTCGATTGATGTTATCCATATCGTCCGACCTTGCAGAGGCCACGATTTTGTCTCCCTTAATTCTACAGAACTCAAGAAATCGATCTAGCTTGAGATTACTCCACTTATGCATGGGACGACGATTTCCGGGAGCAGAATAACACCACCCATACTTGAATATCAATAGTTATCAAGTTCCAATCATTAATCACTAACAAGATTACTTGCAGGCACGTTGATTTACCATGCTCGACCAATTCATTTCAAATGATTATCCTTTGAGTTCATTATCCGACGATGTTCCCCTAACATTTGCATGGTCGTGAAGTACCCGAACGAGTGGTGTGCGGTGATTTGACCAGCCGTTGCTTTCCCCTACACGAATCGTTGATTTGACATATCAGAACACATGACATTAGGGATTTTTCAAAAATGGTTTTAGGAAGACCACCTTTCTCCCTGATGTATCTCTGAGGGTGCCATGCATCTACGATTGACACCATAGTGGTTTTCCCAAGCCCACCCTCAATTAGTTAAGTCTCGCGTTGCTTCGTCGCCCGATATGGGTCCCAACCATTGATCCGGTATGCCCCAAGATCAATGGTCCATAGGATTCCCTCCTTCGTTCTCCCGCTATATTTTTCCATATCACCGCCATATATGACCTAAGCCTCCAAATAATGGCATGTCTCTACACTGATTTAGTCACCTACTAAATTTAAACTCAGATTTGAAGCATGATAGTCATGGTGATAACATAGGCTCCAACTGGGGATGCTATCCTCCATGTGAGGTAGAAAATAACTATAGACCCAGTGCCTTTTTCATTGGTATGCCTTCAAACGTGTGTGGACATCCTGTTTCATCTTGGAGACTGAATCCTCAAATCTTAAAACTAGCTTTTTATTGGATGCTGAAAAATAACTGCTAGGATCTAATTGTACACACTACTGGAAAACAATGCTTGATCAATGAGATTATTCGCACACTCCTACCTACCCTAATTGTTGAAAAAAGAATCGTTAATCAAGTGAAATCATAATCCCAATGTAGCCATGACAACATTCTATCCATTGTTCATTTCCTTTGTACTTGCTTGTTAAAAAACCCTTATGTTGACGATTCATTCAAAATTTTATCTATAAGTCCAATTCTAAAAACATTTGAAGGGCTTGGATTGTTCACTTCCTCCAGTAGGATCACAAATGGATCCTCTAAGATATGCATAAAATAATCATCGCATTTCACTCCTTCCACTGCATTTCTGTTTTCAGGTGATTCAACTTGTTGACTTCTATCAAAAAACTCGCAATTTTTTTGAGAAGTTTGGTAGTAAGAGTCATAAGGTAACCATGGCAGGAGAAACTCATCTGATGTAAAAGGAATCACATTTGATATAGACATTGATTTTTTGTAATCCTCTATTATTGGTGAATTCTGATTATATACCTTCTCCATATAATGTGTCTTGGGATCATGGATTATATGAAAAAATGTTTCCTTTTCAAGAGTCAAGACAAAAGAGTAAGCTTCCTCTACAAGTTTTCCCTCGCTACTTGGAGTCTCCATAGGTGAAGTTTGAAAATATCCATCCATGTATAGGCTTTTCATAAATAGGATCACTACGTCATTTTCAAGGGAAGAAAGGCAACCTTCAAATACTTTGTCTTGTTGGGAATGTTGTTGAACATCTGCATTAGTTTTAGGAGAAGAAAAATGACCTTCAACAACAATTTCTTGATCAACTTATTCTTTAATCTGATGGTTAAGCGCAGGTTGCCACTCCGAATTTTCCAAGTAATGATTTTTCAATGCATGTGAGTGTAGTTGGTGTTATTCAATGATAACAACCTTTTCACGTAATATGGTACTACTGTGAATACAGTCAGAACTCCCTATTTTCTCTGAAGTCTCATGATTCTCTTTTAACCATTCAAAGGAAAAAAAACATAAGGGGAGAGAATTTTTATTTGTAATTCCATTTCTTTCTTCACTTTCAACTTCATGCTCAGATACTTTCTGATTTGAAAAGTTATTTTTTTTCAACAGTTCAAATGAGGGAAAACACAATGGCAAGGTTTTGTTACCTGACTCAATATCTTCTTCATTTTCTCCAGTGTCGTCATAGGTACATTTCTCCATCTCTTTGGATTGTTGGACATGCTGATTTTCATCTTTGTCTTCAATCAATGACTGCACCTCTGAATTGACAAGGTCTTCTACAAAGAAAGGAATGGGGTCATCAAGCGCCTGAGAAAATTTCTCCAATATCTTGTCAATCTGTTTCGTTGGTTTGGTGTGACTTTGCATCAGCACAGATTCGCTTTCTTCAACAATGATTTTAGAATTCTCTCTTAAAAATTTGAATGCATCAAAGCACAAAGGTAGAGAATTTTCTTCAGCTTATCCAATACTTTTCTCCTTGTAATTGTGATACGTAGGTTGATTTAACTCACTGTACTACTGAAAAATAAAGTCTTGATCATCACAATCCTCTTCATATTTGTCATATACAGGCAAATCAATTGTTCGTGTGATGTCATCTAATAAGAAAAAACTGGGAACATCAACTTGTTCTTCAACAAAATGATTTGTAAACTCATCCTCTTGACCATCTGTAAATGAATACATAAAATGATCATCCTTTTGATTATCATGAGATGGATTAGCACCCCCTCTTTCAATAGGTTGAATATAAAATTTTTCAGAATCATTGGCGTTGGAAACTCTAAGAGGACCTATGGTATTTTCAAATCTATGCTCAGGATCCCAATCAACCTCTTTCCTCTCATATTCCCTTTCACATTCGTGGGAATTTGGTGCTTTATTTTGAATCTGTTCACATGCTTGGATGTTGTGTTGAATGTCCTAAGCATCATAGAACATTTGTTGTAAGGACTTGGATCTTCTTTCCATAAGAAGGAGAGACAAATTTGGATGGAGAATAATTGCATAATGGAGCATAGCAGCAGCTTCGGTGGGTCAAATTTCTTTGGGTTAATTTATATAGATACTGGAAAACCTTCTGTTGAATACATAAATAGTTTCATTGTCCTGCTTTTCCAAAGCATAGAAGTCTCTAAGTTGTAGGTCCAAAGACTTCTTATTGCCCCAAAAATTTAAAAAGACACCCTTCAATTCCTACCATGAGCTAATTTCCTCTGGATGCAAAAGTTTAAACCAATCTTTGGTGTCTCCTTTCAAACATTGAGAGAAGGCCCTCATACAAACATCATCATGTTCAATCTCAAACAAATCTATAAAATGCTCAAACCCTTGGATGTGTTTTTCAGCTGAGATGTTATCAAGTTCCCCATCAAACATAGGTAGGTACTCATAGTGTTTTGGAGGAAAATTATGAAGGATGTGGGGTAAATTCAAGGGTCTGTATCTATGATGAGTCTTGGAGGGTGTTGGATGAAGTGCAGGAGATGAAATATCAACCCTGGTTTCATGAGGCTCATCAACTTGGTTATGGTCATCACATAGCCTAGATGAAATTTCTTTATCAAAATGAGTGATAAATTGAGGGGACGTTCGTGTACTTTTAAGAGGGGGATATATATTTTATGGATTTTCATGGTCATTATTTGCATGCAGTAAGCAAAGAAGAACTTGCCTAGCATTTAGCAAATAGAAAAATGATCTGAAAAAAATCCCACTTTGAGCATTTGTTTTCTTTCATAATGTCTTCCCATACCTCAGCCAAGGGGAATCGTCTTTCAGTGAATCCTCTAAATTGCATTCTGTATTTGAAATTTGAGTGAAGTTTCCAATGACGTCTTCAGATCTAGATTCCAAATTACGATTGGAGTCGCCATTGTGTTTTTG
Source organism: Picea sitchensis (assembly GCA_010110895.2). NCBI lineage: Eukaryota > Viridiplantae > Streptophyta > Pinopsida > Pinales > Pinaceae > Picea > Picea sitchensis. Next base: position 3,615 of record SNQJ01S0148442.1, on the reverse strand, counting down.
GAAGCTGGATTCTTCATTGAGAGTGGAGTCGCTAGTGAAAATTGAAATTTTATGGATTCTTCTACCAGTGGGATCGCCTTCAAAATGATTTTTGATGTTTGGAGTCGCCAGAACAGGAATATAACCAATATGTGCCTAAGTGTATGTTTCTCTCAAACCTTAGAACTCAACCATGTCGTTCTTTCTCTGGGAAAATTTTACAATTCCGTCCCCGACAACGACACCAGAATGTTAGCACTCTGTAAATTTTGTCTGACTGAATAGACAAACAACAGAGGTAACTATTTCAACCAGCTTTAGAGCTAAGGCACTAGCCTACTCAACTCAGAGAGGGATCTCTCATGTCACTTGATGTTTCTTTTGAAACTGGTGGCTAGATTTGGTTTGTTTTGGGGGTTTTTAATAAAGTTGTTGGCAAGGAAGGGGAGGAACACTTTGGGCTATGGAGTCAAAATTCTGAAATTGAATGAAAACATTGATTGGCCTGTAGAACTCTCTAGAGGATAAAGGCTAAATGAGGCAATGAATCTGAGTTATAACTTGAATTTAATTAGAGTGGTAAGAGGAAAGAGAAACAAATAACTACATCATAGCATTACATGAATGAATTCTGAATTATCTAAGAAGAAACATACAAAGTTTAAATTGCTTAAACCAAGAGCATCAAATGATGAATTTTGGGCCTCTAACTCTCCAATTTAAACAAAAGACGGTGTAAATGGAATTAAATAAACATGGGAAATACATACGATGAGGGAATACACAAATCATATCACCACCATTAGAATCTTTTCATAGAGACCTCAAAGCTACTGCATATGTATTCAATTCAACCCCATAAAATTTCCAAAGTCTTCCTGCACAGAGGGCAGGCTCCTCTTTTTTCCATGCCTTTCATATCCTCCAGATAACACATATATAGGGAAATTACTTATGGAATTCAAAACATTTAGACTTCCCCATAATTCTAAAAATAGAGATAAGTTACAAAAAAGGAGTGATTTATAATAACAGTTATCCTATTTTAAAGGGACCGTTAAGAACAGGTGTGTCATATCTGGGTTCCCTTTCTTCGATCGCCATCTGTCCAAAATTTGTTGGAACGTACTTAATCCTACCTAAGAATTCATTTCATATTGGTGATTTCCTCTTTTAGAGAGCTTAACCAAGCAAGTTGATTTTCTCCAATGCTCTCCATCGTCTCAGCTCTGATTTTTGTTGTCTGTCGTTTTTTCCGCTTCTTCTTCGTTGCCTACTTGCATATTTCATCCGCGTGTTCATTGATGACTAGGTCCCTCACAATAGGGTTTAATATGACCCCTAACTCTAATTCAGTTGTGGGCTCTGTATGAAATTTGGTTGCTAATATCTGCGCAACCCATATTTCTTTCTCACTTATTGGTAATCTTGACACATTAGTTGAGAACCCCATTGTACTGGACACTGTTTGATTGGCGTTATCCATATCTTCCAACCTTGCAGAGGGCATGATTTTGGCTCCCTTAATTATACAGAACTCAAGAAATCGATCCAGCTCGAGATTACTCCACTTATGTATGGGACGATGATTTTCGGCAGCATAATAACGCCACCCATACTTGAATATCGACAATTATCAAGTTCCAATCATTAATCATTGACAAGATTACTTGCAAGCACATTGATTTACCATGCTCGACCAATCCATTTCAAATGATTATCCTTTGAGTTCATTATCCGATGGCATTCCCCTGACATTTTCATGGTCATGAAGTACCCAAACGAGTGGCGTGAGGTGATTTGACCAGTCGTCGATTTCCCCTACATGAATCATTGATTTGACATATCAAAATGCGTGACATCGGGGATTTTGAGAAAATGGTTTTAGGTAGACCACCTTTCACCTCGATGTATCTCTAAGGGCGCCACGCGTCTACGACTAACACCATGGTGGTTTTCCCTGACCCGCCCTCAATCAGTTAAGTCTCGCGTTACTTCGTCGCCTGATATGGGTCCCAACCGTTGATCTAGGCTACCCCAAGATCAATGGTCCGTAGGGCTCCCTCATTCGCACTTCCGCTATATTTGTCCATATCACCACCATATATGACCTGAGCCTCCAAATAATGCCATGTCTCTACACTGATTTATTCACCTGCTAAATTTAAACTCAGATTTGATGCATGATCATCATGGTGATAACAAGGTGGACATAGAGATGGCCATTAAGGATTGGGAAGATGACTGGAGGATTCCAGTCCTCATTCGAATAATACCTACAGAGATAGATGAGGAGGAGGTAAGATAGGAACATACACATGTCGAGGAGATAACAGTTCCCAAGAAACCAAGGACAGTCCAGAACAAGGCACAACAGAAAAAAGGGGGGACATACAAGACAGACGCCCATGCAGGGATGAAGAAAAACACATAGGTACCACATGTACAGTAGAAATAGGTTGAGACAGCATAGGGAAATACATCAGGTGATACTCTACAGGAGAAAGGATAGACTAAGAGGCCAATCATTCATATAGGGGTGCACGCAAGAAGGTGAAGGCACACAAAATGCCCCCCAGAATACACGATCACCGAGGATGATGGGGACATGGTGGCCCAAATGATCCAGGATCGCACAATCGAGGATTTCGATAACATTGCGCACCAAAGGGACATAATTGAGGAAGATTTGGCACACATACAAAAGCTCCTCAAGCATCTCAAAGAAGCACAGGTATCTAGAAACAACATAGGAATGGTCCCATCAACATCACAGATAGGAGGTGAAGTGAGCTCAAGTGTGTAGGATAGGGTCCAGACGACATCACAACCAAGATGACATTTCATGCACATACCAACAAAGGCCTTGTATAAACTGCAAGCCAACGTCACACATGAGGTATAGTCTCATGCACACACAAATGTAGTGGAATTGCAATAGGAAAAGGACAACTGAGATGAGCTAGAATTGGTACTCGAGTAGGCTAAGCTCAAGACCAAATATGAGAAGGACCGCACGAATAGGATGGAGCAGAAATTGGCCGTAGCCTATGAGAGAATCCCAAAGAATGTTTAGATATTCGAACTCACGGTGACACAAAAGATTGATCAGATTATGAAAACAATCGATCAATACCAACAGGATATTGAGCAGCTCCAGGATATACTCACACCTACCATACCACCAGAAGTGAAGGAGTAAAGGAAGCAGGAGGAAACATCACAGATAATGGAGATAGAGCGACAATTCCATGTACCATCCGACTTGTTCGACAAAGAAACACAACTCTGGACGAAGCTGGAAGAGGATCAACAGGTCCAGTAGTGGGACTAGGAAGGAGAAAGGGTAAGCGCAACTATCCAGGACCTCAAGCAGAGGAAGAAGACAATGCCAATCACGAAACAGGTCAAAGGAGCATAGGACATGAAGAAACTATAGGCAAAACTCATAGCTGTGCAGACACATAAAAAGGAGCACCAGGCTCAAATGGAACCTGTTAAGCCCTAATATTGGCTCATTACCCCTTAATTGGGGCATATTATATTAGTAATGTTATTTTATTTATGTCAGCTTTAGGCCATTAGTTGTAATTGTACCTCCTAGTCTCCTATATATACCAAGGAGACATTTTCATT
>SNQJ01S0148441.1:63387-75411 GCA_010110895.2 Picea sitchensis | reverse complement strand
GGATCACTTTTACAATGAAGTTACTTTATAAATTTGCATGCAAAATAAATAACTCTAAAATAAAATATTAAAGCTACTTATAGTGATTCACTTTTATACTTGAAGTGAAATACACTTTACAATTTTAAGATGAACTTTTTCAAAAAAGTAACAAAGGAGAAACTTGAACTCAAGACCTCTTACTTAATAAGGAAAGTTTTAACCAAATGGTATAGAAAAACATATTGTAATGTTCAGAAGGATGATTGTGGGTGTTTTTGTTGTTGTTGAAGATAGCCTTGGAGAGCGTGCTAAAAAAAACTCTTTTCACACATGAAAAAATTTTCTCTTCTCGATGACAACAAGGCTTAGATCTCGGTTAATTTACCCAGAAGATGCACATTTTCCTATCTATTTCTGATTTTCCGATATCGGACAGGGCATGGAGAAAAGAGCATACGGATATCTAAAAGAGTAGAAACCTGGAAACAAATAATATCAAACCGAATCAAAACCAAAATAAAACTTTGCAGAAATTTAAAAAATGTGTATTCAGACTTTATAGCTTTGGATCTGACTGTAATGGTCATATCTTGGGAAAACGGAAACCTTTTCAAGTGAAATGAAAAGTGTTCCTGACTGAAACGAGTGCTATGGACACAATGGAATAGTCCTCTTAGCCTAGAAATGTAGGTAAATGACAGAAAATGGATATGACACAAATCAACTTCACGATCTCGATCTACAACAGGAGCGGGTCTCCAAACAGGCTCTGATACCATGTTCAACAACAAAGGTATTGAACACCTTCAGTATCCAATCACATAACCATATCAAAGATCAACACAATGATTTTTTCACATGGTAAAACCCCTACAGGGAAAAATCCACGACCCCAGCCAACACGGCCACTTGGAGCAATTTATTAATGCAAAGAAAAATATTACAGAGAGATTTTACAAGAGAGTTTCTCACAATCGATCATCGGAAAATGACCCTCCATGCTATTTAAATAGATATCATGGAAAAATCGGGTGTTAAGCCATGAATCAATGGCCGTTAAGATAGAGGAGAGTATGAACCGTCGGATCACTCTATGTTGGGAACATATCGTGATCATCGGATTTCCTAACTACAAATGCATACTAATGCATACTAAAGAAACACACTAGAAAATACACTTTTACCTAACAACACAATAGACCAAGTAGATCTTAACTAACTCCTAAGTGTCTAAATATCCAAACAAGACAAATCCATACAATATTAGGATCGATGTTAGTCCTGCGCAATATAGATTAAACCCAGAACTGTCTGAACATTCCTAACTCGGATTAAAGAAAACAAAGTTGCATTACATTCATAAAGAAGATATATTCAATCAACCATATCTGACATAAAGGTAATACAAAGAAACATTCAAGATAATATAAATCTAAATAGACACAATAATTTCAAAATTTGGGTCTCTCTTTGTATTAACGTCATATGGTTCTTCTCAAGTACATGATTCAACTAATTTACAGACAGAACTCAGTCACGCCAAAGCTAACAACAAAAACCTATGCTACTGAGAAATAAGGTTAACCAAAACCCTTGCTCTTCAACATTACAACAGGACATGACTCTGTTACAACCTTGGTCTAGTTCCAAACCTAGACTCTAGAACTCTAGCTAACATTTACCCAAAAATGGACAATAACACAGAACTTAAACCCTTTCTAACAAACATCTGAATTGCATCTCCATTTGAACCCTTTACAATCATATTCATCACGTATACATAAGCCAATTGGGATCTTCGGGTTTGAGACTTTGCATGCTTTCTTTTCTTGTTTTGTTGTAACTTCTTTCTTCATGTTGGTGTTGCGTTGTCCCTCCAAGTGTTTTCGGTTTCTTTCTTCATTCCGTTGTCTATATCCTCTGTGAGTTTCAGAACTTTTGTTTACCAAAATTGGTACTATATAATTCCTTGCACAAATTCTATCAAAAAAATGAAGGGCCCAACAGGCTTCGACCACAATCCTTGACTCGTCCTTGAGTCAAGTACTTGGTTCTTCCGTGGTCTCTGGACTGGCCTATTGTTTTCCTTTATCTTCTATCTTTCCTTTACTTCCAGTTTCTATTTGATTCCTTTCCTTTTCCACTTCTTCAAATGAAGGGCCCAACTCTGGGACCAATTTCAGGGCTCTCTTCCTTACTCCTTGGAAATTGATGACCTTGTGCTGCCACTTCCTAGCAAGGAGTGAAGCTTCGGCCATGAACTACTGATTCGCGTCTATAATGCATAATTTAGGATTGGACGCGACCAGAGAGTTCCACTCTAAATCAGCTATAGCATATACCTAATGCATCTACAGATAATTTGTCTGAATGATAGGTCAAAGCTCTCATAGCTCTTTCTTAGCTACCGACTGTGCTTCAAATAAATCATTTAGCTCGTTGTCTGCTTAATGGATCTGGTTGGATTTTTCTTGCTGCTCTAGTATATCCATGGTGATAGCAACTTTCTCGTTGAGTGAATGGATATTTGTGCTCAAGTCCTCCATAGTTTGGTTGTGTTGTGAAATAATACACATCCGATCGCTAACTTCCCGAAATATCTTCGTGCATTATGCAGTTCGTTTGTGCAAGGCTTCTCTTCCGTTATTCCCTTCAAGCATGACCCTTTCCATTTTCTCTTGAAGTTTCTGAGGTTGTTGTTCTGCTTCACGGTGACTCTCCCGCAATTGTTCTTTAAGTTTCTCTATGTGAATGGATAGATCCTACCATTATAACTAGAGTAGCTCGATCTACTACACAAGCTCACCTATTGCACTGAACTTAGGCAGTTGTGGTGTTGTCCTTAGAATCACTATCTAGGATTCTAGAATATTTTCCTGGACCATTTTCACTTTCTTATCTTCCTGGATCCTTTCATACTCCTCATGCATCCATTGTTCTTGCGCAAGGAGTGATTCCTCCTTGCAAAAATATGCTTCTCGTTCAGTCTATTGGAGCCTCTGCTCCAGTTGATCAATTGAAGCTCTGATCATCCCTATTAGTTGTGTTGATGGTCATTGAGCGAGGTCACCATAAGAAGTAGTGGGATCCCTAGGTATTTAGACATGTTCTGGGAGTCCACTGGTCGTTGAGTGTTATGAAGGTGTCTACACCTCTTCCTCCCCTATAGATGGGCCGTGTGGCTGCTACAGAAGTCTATTCCTCACCATCGATGGAAGGAATGGGAACATCTCTGTTTTCGCCAAGCAGGGCTACACCAAATCTTTGCATTGTTGTGGGTTCTAGAGTAATAGCTCCAGTTTCTCTTGAATGAAGTTGCACTTTGTCCTGATGTCATTTCAGGTTCCTTCTGAACCTCTGGTACTTCTGCCTCTTTCTAGACAACAGTTTTTGTGGTTTCGCTTCTTTGGATGGCACTCTCAACATTGATTGTTGAGAGAGGCAGTTAAATTGTTGGGGCTTGTGGTATTGGCACAATTTGAGTCTCCATCAAAGGAGGAGTGTCCTAAATCAGTAAAAATGGAACAATTGACTGGCTCGGGACTTCAAGGGTTAGACCAATGAGTTCTGGTACATGCTCGGGTAAGTTGAGGGGATCCAACTGCATAAGCTCAGGTTTAGTGGTTTTGGGTTGGATGGTCATTTCTTCTGGTGGCAATGGGGGTTGTGGGGGTTATGGAGGTTGTTCGATGATTATGGTGGTCGATGCAGTGGTATTGGGTTTAGGGTGATCCTGGATGTCAATGATTGTCTGGTTCATTCGAGTTTTTTCTCTAGTACGAGGTATGGTCGATGAGATTGGCTGAGGGTTCATGATATTCACCGGGGCGGGCCCTGTCTTGGGTTTCTTAACTAGGGGGTCTCCAATGAAATTATCATTTAGGATGTCATTGGCATCTTTACCTGTCAGCATAGCTTGATCCAAAAGTTGTGGGAACATGGGCAACGACCTCTTCTTGTGTTCTATAGGTTATGTCTCATCTTCCTCCTCTTCTGAGTCTATATGCATCAGGACATATTGATTTTTCTCCTCTGGGCCTGATCTCGGCCCTACTCCTAGTTCCTGTCCCTTTTTCTTCAAGAGCTCTGCAAGTAGGAGTAGTGCATCACTGACTTACGTGGGTTGTATTTCACTCTTGGCCATGACATTACTTCCTTGTCAAAGGCCTCCTCATCTATATAGAACAACAACATCCAAGAGTGGAAGTCTTCAGTTTTGACATGCCTGGGCCAAACAAAGGTATGGTGGCGATTCAACCTGAATGCAATATTCCTCATGGTCAGGTTGAGAAGATTATGTGGTACGTCCAACCTTCGAGTTGTGCCTAGTAGACGGTTGTACCACTTCAAGAATGATGCATTGTTAAATGTTGTGTTCTCTAAGTCTGACCTTGAGTGCCAAGGATCGAACATCTTTTCTAATCGACCTTTATCTGCTGGTGATAATGCTCTTCTTGAGGGTGGCATCCTCTTCAACATGGCGAACTCAATGATAAAGTATCCATAGGTGAAGGTTCCACCCTTCACCTGAGATTCCTCACATGCTACTAGGAGTTCTTCCAACAGATAGCTACACCAATTGAATATTGCTCCATTGGCACAAAAATCCTCCACTGACAAGGCATCCAATGTGCACTCGCGATTGTAATAGGACCACATCACCTTGCTAGAAATCACATAGAAAGTTGTTATGATTGTCTCTGGGAGAATTGGGTCAATCTTGGTTGTGCGCCCCCCTCTCTGTGTATGAAATATTTCATACAGATTGGGTTCTCCCTTTTTATTTCCATGCTTACTGGGGCCTTGGAACCCTTTTGGTACATCCTCACCTTTGATGGATAGGATCATGAGTTGATGGATATACTATGCATTAATTGGATACCATCAATCGAGCCATTAGCTCCTGTCATGTACCCAGTTGGTGAGGAACTTGGTACACCATGCAACCTCACATATCATATGGAGCCACATCCCAGAACACATAGATGTTCATCTGTAGGAATAATACCTGATCTGTCAGGTCAAGGTCGAGGAGCTTCAATTTCTCGACCTTTCCTTTAGGGTCACCCACAACCTCAACCCAGGGATCACATGGCTCATTTGGAACTTCTTCTTTGGAGACTAAACTCCAACTTCCTGTAGTTCTTAGCATCACTTCTAGGGCCTGGTAAAATACTGAGACCAACTGTACTAGGCTTCGGGGTCGCAACTGAGGGAATTTTTCAAGCGCTATGACAGTTTAGAAATCTCAAACACAAATTAGAAAAAAATAATTCGTGTGTTGAGTTCGGCCAATCTTATACTCAGTATAGTTGGAGGGTATTGTCATTACTCCTAAGGCCACTCATGATTAATCCTATAGACACACGTTGGAGCTGAGTTGTCTGATGGGACTGTTAATAGGGTAAATTTATCTCGAGGATTCTGGAATTTACTGAACAAGTGGACAAGGACCTGGTCATCCTTAGGCCTTACCGTTTGAACAGTTGAGAATCTTGGCGTGAATATCATTGGAATATTCACGTATCGCGGATTTATGGCTTAACATAATTCGGGTACTGTAGCGATCATAAAGGCTATGACTAGACAGGGTGCATGTGGCACATGCAATAGGATTCAGTTCAAATTTTCTCTCCCTCCGACCAAAATGGGGTCCCTGTCATATTTAATGAATACAGTTAATGTACTCATGGATCTTCTAATCCTGTGTTGTTGAGTAATCAATTCTTCACCAAAGTAATGCTTAGACTGAAAAAAAAAAATGAAATACATGTCGTGGCGCAATAATGCACACTTTGACTTTATTAACTGAATTTAAAGAAATTACAGAAATTCAAATCTAACTACTATACATGCTCCTTTGGACTAGAGAAACAGTCCTTTAGCTCAGTCCTGAGAAATATAGGGTTTCAGGCGATTTCCATTCACCCATCCCGGTCGAAGTATACCATCCAATTGCGCTAGTTTGACTACACCAGAGTGTTGGATCTCTGTAACTATAAATGGGCCTAACCAATGCATGTGCAACTTGCCTAGATGTTTCTGGTATCGAATGTCATAAAGTAAGACCTTATCACCTTGCACAAATGTTTTGGCCTTAATATGCCTGGATTTCTCAATTGTTTGATGAAAGTCTGCTAAAAACTTGGTCTCATCAAGTTCCTGCAACTCCATAACCCTCTGCACAACTGATTTATTGTCTGACATATGTGTGACTTGTGCGATGTAGAGACTAGGGAGAATTAATTCTACAGGTACCACAACCTCTTTCCCATAGACTATCTAAAATGGAGTATACCTGTGAAGTTTCTTCGTGGTCGTCCTATAAACCCACAAAACTGTTGGGACTCTGTCATCCCAATCTTCCCTGTTTGCACAACAAACCTTCATCAAACCTCTTTCCAAATTTTTTTTAAATGCTTCCACTATTCCATTGGCTTGTGGATAGTAGGGGTTTCTTTTATGATGTTGGATTAAGAACTCTGTCATAAGCTTTGATATTGTACTACTGATAAAATGACCACCCTGATCACTAGTCAGGCTCCTAGGACATCCAAATCAAGTGATAGTGTTTTCAAAGATAAACCTGATAGAGGTATCGGTCGAATAATCTTGAAAAACTACTACCTTGACCCATCGTGTCAGGTAGTCGGTTGCGGTGATAATATTCTTGGCCTTTGAGTGCTTAGCCATGGGGTCGATCGGTCCAATAAAATCAACCAACCACTTATCAAATGATTGCAGAGCTCGAACTAGATGAAGATGTAATTTTTCTTGTCGTGATGTCTTACCTACTCTCTAGCAGACATCGCAAGATATAGCATATTCCTTCACATATTTGAAGAGCATGGCCCACCATAATCCATCTTGGAGGAATTTTTGCATAGTGGAATTTCCTTCGACATGGCCTCCCACAACTCCATTGTGGAACTCCCACAGGATTTCTTGTCTTTCATGGTACAAAACTCACCTCCTGAGGATATTGTCTATCCCAACTTATACAATTTCACTGTGACCAATTGATAGTCTGCTGCTCGAACCACCATATAGTGTTTCTGAGTTGCGAAGTACGTTTCTGGGAAGGCCCATGTACTCAGGAAAACTACTATGTCTTCCAGGTATTCTAGTACTGCCTCAACTCAGAACAGGTTTGCATCTGGGAGTTGATCATCGATTGCTCCGCCACTCTCCCTTGACTCCAACCTGGACAAGTGATTGGGACCCAAGTTGCATCTTCGAGGTTTGATGATCACCTCAAATGAAAATTACTGAAACAATAACAACCATCGACAAATTCTTCCTTCCAAGACAGACTTGTTAACTAGATATTTTAACACAGAATGATCAATAAAAAAATTAAAATGAAAGCCTAACAAGTAATTTCTAAACTTATGTAGAGCATAAATCATAGAAAAACCCTCCCTTTCTATGGTTGTATAGTTGAGTTCAACTTGCAATAGATTCTTTCTAGAAAAATAGATGGGATGATCCATATTTCCATCTCCCGATTGTGCTAAGATGGCTCCGAAGGCAATACTTGATGCATCCACGTGTACATGAAATTACTTTTCCCAATTTGGAAATATCAAAATAGGTGTTGTGTTGAGATTTTCCTTCAGGATGTCAAATGCTCGATCACACTCTAGTGTCCACTGGAACAATTCATATTTCTTTAGTAGATTTTCTAGGGGTGCAGTAATATTCTCATACCTTATGATGAACTTGTGATAGTACCCTGTGTGCCCCAATTTTGAACGCAATTATTTAGCACTCGTAGGCGGTGTCATATTCAAAGACCGCAACTTTGGCTCGATATACCAGCACTCCCTCTCGATAGACTATGTGGCCTAACATATTTCCATGTGGAACACATAAGAGACACTTTCTGAGGTTTAAACATATATGCAGTTCCCTACATTGATCAAACATCAAACATAGTAGCGCTACATGTTCTTTGAACAGACTATACATTGTCCAATCATCCATATAAACTTCTATAAATTTGTGAATAAAGTCTCGGAAGGCTGCTATTACAAACTGGGAAAAAACTGCAGGGGTGATCTTTTGACCGTAGGGCATCAAATTATATGAAAATGACCCCCATTTTGTTATGAATGTGGTCTTCTTTTTGTCTTCTTCGATAATTCTCACTTGGTGATACCCCAAAAATCCATTCGTAAATGAGTAAGACTCTTTCCTCGCAATATGTTCTAGCACCTCATCAGTACAAAGTGTGGGAAAAGGGTCATGCACACAGGAAGAATTAAGTCTTATGTAGTAAACACATACCATAATGTCCTTTGTACCTTTCTTTATTTGGATGACTATGGGGCTAACCCACTATGCTTCTTCAACTGGGAAAATAAGTTCAGCCTAAAGCATCTTGTCTATTTCCCTCTTAACCTTCTCTTTCACCCTAGGGTTAAGACGATATGGTCTATTCCTTATAGGTTTTTATCCTGGTTTTAGTTCAATTTTCATCTCTCCCATAGCCCCTTTTATCCCTTTTAGCTCTGAGAATTTCTTTTGGAATAATTCCTCATACTCTCACAATGAGCTATGTATTTCATGGCTAGTTTGCTCATCCCAACAATATCCTATGACAACTATCTTGCATTGCTTAGTAGTTCCTATGTTGACTTTTCACAACTTCAATGGATGGTTATAAGAGCTATCAATCTGACTGGGTAGCGTGTTATAGATTTCTCTACTTCCTTTTGTTTCCTTAATGGCTAAATTTCTCAATTCTTATAAATCATCAAGGTTTTCCAAATCCTTCTCAATTTTATAACATTCTATGGGTGTCTTGTCCATGTCCAAGTGAAGGTTAGACTGAAGCACTTGACTATGCTTAGCACATACCATTGGGTCTTATTTCCATTTACAAACATCGATGAATTTTATTTAATTCTTTGCAGGACTATCTTAAGCTCAAGGTACTTGTGAAAGAGAATTCCTTGCAAAATTGGTCTGCTAAAGTTTTCCAACTGTTGGTCTGCCTTTCGGTCTCTTCATGGATGTACCAGGATTTCGGTATCGAACCTATAGAATGGGGAAATACGTGAACCCACAAGTGAGATGGTACTTCTGAAACTTTCCATTGTCTTACACATTGTTCGATATGTTTTTTAGGATCAGACTGTCCATTGCAAAGTTGTGCAACTTAAAAATCCATCCGCATTTCTGATTTCGATTTCTCTTTATCTTGAAATCTACATTGGATAGCATGCTTCACATCCTCCCAATTCTTAATTACTGCTTTGTGACTAGCCCACCACCTGGAAGGGGTGTCTTTTAGAGCTAAGTCCATAACTACGATCCTTTGATCTTCTGCTATCTTTTCTTCCAGAGTTGTTTAGATCCAGAAATAGACTGCTCGTGTGATCGGGCGATCTAATCGATGTAGCACTACAATATTTTCTATATCCCAAGTATAGGTCTTCTTGAATCATTCTTGGAATTCCAAAGCTTCTTGGAGCCTATCTATCCAATGGAGTAGTTCTTCCAGAAATTTAACCTAGAATATATTGTACTGGTTGCTTTATCTTTCTGAGTAAAAGATAACCTCTCTTGTATCTTTCATAGTTTTACCTCGCAACTCCACTTCTTTCCATATGAAGGCGTTGCAATTCCTAAATTTTCTACTTTTATATGAACCTTCCCATTTTTGATTGAGTGTTCCCTAAGCCAATAATTGAATACATGTAAGAGGGTGGGTGTGAGTAGTCACATCCCAAAGTTATTGGGCACATGGGGGTTGAGTGAAATGATCTTGGGGAAGAGTGTGAGTGAAGAAAAGGGAAGCAAAAGAGAGTAAATTCATATGGGTAGGAACAACTGTTGCTAATTAGTCAAGTTTGTGAAGGAGAGCCAAGGGAGGGGAAGAAACTGAACGTGAAGCCGATGTAGCCATGGAGGGCGAATTCTAGAGAAAGATGGAGCGTAATTGGAGAGAATTGGAGCTGGAAAATTGAAGAGCCACGTTTTCAGGCTTGAAGAGTGAATTTCTATGTGACTTGCACTAAAACAAAAAGTGGTTTTTTTTGGTTTGTTGATAGTTTTTCCTAGCAACAATTTCCCTTGAGTTGAGAGATTCGAGTTTCCTGAGGGACTAACATCAGTGAAGGGGTGCATTCCTTGGGTTGTACAGGTCAAGAGGAAGAGAGATGAAGGAAAATTAGGATAGTTGTAGGAGAAAATCAGTTGGGTTGAGAGTGTTATGAGCTCTGAGTGGACTGTGAGAGACCACCCTCTTTTGTGGATTGCTAGCCTTAGCTTAGGGGTGACCGGTTGTTGAGTTTTGGATTAGTCAGTCTATGGTTGGGTGGAACATCAGTCAGTAGCTGGTTGCACAATTGTTGTGAAAATATAAGTTTTTTATCACACCGTGTGTTAAATTATGTGTTTAATTGTTATGCATGAACTCTGTGGGTTTGGATGTGATTTATATGTTGTTGTAATGAGTTGTTTAGATGCATTTCATGTGTTAATAACATGCTATAGATGCTTCTATTTTGTAGTTGTATATAGTGGATAAATCAATTTTAATTCATAGTTTTAAGGTACATGTATTCATCTAACTGTAAATGAATGAATTTGTTTGGTCGTAAATTTTGTTTTTAAGAGTATTATGCATTGTAATTTCCCTCAAATGGGTTGGGGGACGTTACAATGTTGCATCTCCGAATGATACATTTGATGAAAATGAAGTGATTGTATATTCTCGTCCAGTTGATCAATACATCAAGGCCTCTACTTCTCCTGCACATCAATAAGAGAACATGATGAGTTGTGACCCTTTTGACGATCTTGATGATACTTTATCCCATGACTTTGGAAGTGAAGAAGTATTAGAATATCCCTTGGATGCAACAAATCCTTTTGAAATAAGGAAAAAAAATCACTCTTCATTAAGGATCAATCTAGTTGTGATGAAGAGGCGATGGAGGGGCATGTCCATAAAGAGAAAGAATAATTATGACCAATCACAACAGGTTGAGACATCATTGTCTTTTCTCCCGCTTAATGAAGGTGAAGTTCTTCATCCTTACTCTCCTAATGTGCATGAAGTTGAAGAAGAAATTAGTCTCAATGATGAAGAAATTGAAGATCCATTTGGAGCCTCCCTATCCTTTGTCCTTATAGCACATGAAGACAAAGATATGGTTATTTTCAGTCATATTGATGATTTTATGAAAGAACCCTTGGATTTGGTTGATGATCATATAGACATGTTCATACAAACTGAGAGACGTAGATGGGATGTTGTTTGTGTCAGTTTTGATGAATACCCCATTTACAACATTGAGGGTGGCTCTCGGGAAGAGGAGGTTGAGGTATCATCTTCAAAGGAATGGTCTTCATGTGTGTATGATTCATATGTTTGGAATCCTAATAGTGATATGATTACATATTTGTTTCTTCCATTTGAGAATGACTTGACACAACATTTTCAGGGTAATTTTCATCCATCACTAAGGATTTGTGATGCATATCCTTTTGGGGATACAAACTTGTCCTATGAGTAATTTCATCAACATTCATCCTCAATTTTAGATGAACACCAAGATGTGGCCATCCCATAGAAATCAAAGGCTCACTCTACAAAGAGAAAGTATTTTCATATTGGGGATTTTTATAGGGATTTATAGATGAAGAGGCCATGTTTTTCTTTCTCTATACATGAGCCTATCCCTTACCTCATTCCTTCTTTTCACGGAAATCATGAGGTATTCTTGGTGTCTCTAATATCTTCTCAATCTTCAGGTAGAATTGATCGTACTAATGGATATGAATATGAGCCATCGTCTATGTATGATATCCCTCTTCATAGATGTATTGACGAGATTGTGGCTATCCTTTCTGGCATGATTTACGGGATTATCAGGATTGCAATTACTCTTTTCAACAAGATTTCCTCCCTCCCACCCATTTCCATGAGATTTATTTTATGATTGATTATATGTCTATTTATGCTCATGGTTATTATGTGTTGGACTTATATTTTTTGTTTCACATGATTAAGCACCTTTTTTGTTTCAC
>SNQJ01S0148441.1:12746-32278 GCA_010110895.2 Picea sitchensis | reverse complement strand
CCTTTGGTTCCCTTCTTCATCCAAGCAAGTGAATTCTTTTTTATGACAATCCAATAGAACATGATGTGGGTCCAACCAATCCATCCCAATTAAACAATCATAGGAACCTAAGGGTAAGATGTTCAAATCTTCCCTGGTATTTACTCCATTCATGTCTACGAGGCAGGACTTAACCATTTCATTAAATTTTCTTCTGGCTCCTGTAGCCAGTTGCACCAACCAGGATTTCCCATGCTTTCTTCTTGGCAATTGCAAACTTTCCACAATCTTAGGGTATGTATAACTATGGCTAGCTCCTGAATCAATTAAAATAGAAAGGGTTTGGTTGTTGATCATACCTTCCACTTCAATCATGTGGGACCGATACTCTGCTTGCTTGTTGTCCAGGGTTTCATAAATCCTTGGCACATTTTTGCCCATGTCCTCTACTATCTCAACTCGTTGTACATTGTGAACAACCTTAACTTTTTCACCTCTGTGAGGACAATCTCTGAACCTATGGTCTCCTTTACAACCCCAACATTGCATATGTGGTTGTCTTGGCCCTTGACTCCCTGTGTCAATCACTCTAGTTTCCTTATGTGTTTGCTTCCTTGGTGGATTATTTCTGAAGAATGGTAGCTTAGATCCCTTCTTCCTCTGATCCATATTGAATTTCTTATTATCTTCCCAAGCCTTTTGGAAAGATGGTCTTTCTTTCAGCTGGTCATATAAGCATTTAGCTCTTTTTATGGTCTCTTCTAATGTCTTGAGATCATCATACTATATTTTGTCACTGATGAATGATGGAAATCCACTTAAGTACTATTGAATCTTGACTATCTCATCCTTAATGAAAGAGACATACTTAAATAGTTCTAGAAACCTTCTCTCATATTCATCTATGGTCGTACTTCCAAGCTTGAGTTCAAAGAACTCTTTCATTTTCTTGTCATAATATCTCTTGGTCAAGTACTTCTTCTCAAAATACTTCTTGAATTCTCTCCAGGTAACACTTTTCTCTATAATGTGTTGTACCTGCACAAGTTGATCCCACCACATGGAGGCCTTTCCTTTGAGTTTATAGATAGCAATTCTACCTTCAACATAAGAAGAATAATTATGCAATTGAAAATACTTCCTCATGCCTAGCAACCATGTTTCAACATCTTCATCCTTCTTGTGCTCCCCATCAAATGTAGGAGGTTTGATTTTGTTAATTTCTCCTTGCATCTCATCCACCCTAGATCTCTTATACCTTCTGATAGGGGATAGACTTGAGTTGTTTCCTTCTCTCTTATGGGAATGCCTATGGGAATGATGGTGATGCCTACTAGCACTTTTTACTTCTCTCTTCTCCTCTTAAGATTTGTGACTCTCAAATCTACTTGAGTCAGTCTCCTTAGCCAATTTCTTCTCTATTCTATTCAAACCTTCCAATAGTTTCATGTTGAAGTCATCCAACTACTCTTTGGCTTTCATAAGCCTTTCATTATCAGCTTTATGGCTTTGGACATCCTTCTGCAAATTCTTAATGGTCTCAGCCATATTCATGTCTTCATTCCTTTCTTCTCCATGTACATTGGAGTTCATTCCTTCCATGCCCAAATGGACATCCATCCCTCTGCTCTTCTCTGGATGACCGTAATTCTCATGTGCCTCTTCCATTCCTACAGACTCTGCATTGGTCTGTCCTGACCGAGTTGTTGTTAATTCTGCAAAACGTTCAGCCATCGAAACTAATCAGACTAACCAATCAACAATTCATGAGAATATGCACCATTTCGATTCAACATACACATCAACATTATCACTCCCGGTTTCCTTGTGTTATCACCACGACAATTCTAGATAAGACCCAAGTCTCGAGAATGTTGACACACAGTGCCTTCTGAGATACACTCGTGCAAGAAGGTGGTATTGTCGAAACCACTTTCACCAAGATGCGGTATCACATGTCTCAACATGTCAAATCCACCACTCATGGAGAGGGCGATGGCTAGTCAGATCACCCTGCTTCATTCATTTGGTACTTTGCAGCCATGTGACGTAAGTTAAACATCGCCATGTAACAAAATAAAAAAATAATCATTCTAAATGTATTGGCCGAGTATGGAAACCCAATGCTCTTTGTACGTAATCTATCCGCACTTCATAAATGTAGCTCTATAATTACCACTCCCCGAGTATGAAGATATCTGCGTATCCATAACCGTAGTAATATTCAAGATGCTCGACTTCCTACTCTCTGTAAAGAAACATTTCGGTATCCCCAACCTGAGATACATGGACAATGCTAAGTCGAGTGAGACTGGTTATTCGAGCAACATGCTAGGTTTTCCTGCGAATAAGGAGGAAAGGGTCCTCGTGCATGTTATAGCAACTAAGTTCCACACAGAGCCGGTTATAGAATCATGATTGGAAGTCAGGTTGAATCCCATTATAAAGGATTTAGTCATCAACAGATCAACCGCTAAGAAGAAAAGGAGTAAGCGACATAAGAAGGAGGAATCTACGGTTAAAGCGGCCAAAAGTGTTGGAGAAAATCAACCAATCTGGTTAGACTCCTCTTTAAAGGCAGAGATCGCTAAGCTAAAGTAAGTCTTCAACTAAGATAAGCATGTCTCAGTGAATTTTGAATAACCTGTAGTGGAGGTAGAAGTACAAGAGATGATAGGCATGTTCTTCAATGGTCCTTTCTACAACAGGCTAATTGTTGTCATCACCCTTTTGTAATTTTGTAATTAATATGATTATATAAATACAGAAATGGATTTTAGACTGTTTTTTTACAATTTCTATTTGGTGATGTTATGACTCTTGTTTTCTTTTATAATAAGTTTTTCTTGTAATCTTATATTTTATTTTTATCAGTCTAAATCGGAAGAAATTAAAATTAGGAATTCTTTTTAATTAATGCTTCAATGCAGTTATGTGTTTATGTTTCTTTTATTATTATGCAATTTAAACTTAGACTCCTCGCCTTCCAAGCGACTTCGCGTGCATTAACTAGAATTGTTCATTCATATTATCATGTATAACAATATTACAAGATAAATGCTTCTCTTCACTCCTAAATCTACAGCGTGTTTCTTCTTCATCATACCGACTACATACGCGCACTACTCTGGCGTTGTGCGCCAATATCCAGTGCGCATAGTTTGATACTCACCGATATTCCACATGCATTTTCATCCTATTCATGCACCATGTCAAGTTTAACATACTCCTTTCCTATTCATGCACCATGTCAAGTTTAACATACTCCTTCACGCTCAAATATTCAGGCATACCATCGAATACACCACCATGAACCAACTTATATCTATACTATACAGAATAAATAAAACTCCTCCTCATATAATACTTACACCCCATGTGCAGCACCTTAATATGTGTGTGTAAGCATCAGGTATACATCAAAGACGTTGCATCTACACATAATAATCACAATAATTTAATGTGCACACCTGGCATGCCACGGCTTCCGCGTATGTGCTAAATCTTACCACACAATACCCGTGATGCCAACCTTTCCAAGGACACTCTATGAATCTAATTGTCACTACAGTTACTTTCTATGAATATTCACTCTAATTTCAATTCTTTGTCCATCCAAGCTCTGTTGAACCGAGGCCTGGAGCACTAAACTTTAACGATCCCAACCACAACCCGAGGCTCTGGTATGCCACTCTAGAGAAACCACTCATGCTTTGACGCCAATCGGTAACATTCCTGGGAATCCACTGCTCTGACATGATACTTTAGGGAACATCTTTTGTTCCCATATCGTAATATATAGTAGCATACCCAAGAGTCAACTAAGAAATGCCACCTAAATTTATTCTTTAGACTGCATGAAACTAAAGCATATATATAAATCACGCCATGTATTTACATTCCAATAACAAACAATTATTTTCTGTAATATGACTTTTATATTACAAATAAAAGTAATTACTCATCGAGTGCATCATTTATAGGAAATACCCATAAAAAAAAAAAAAAAAAAAAAAAAAAAAAAAAAAAAAAAAAAAAAAAAAAAAAAAAAAAAAAAAAAAAAATATCCATATATCATACAATTGGTGCTTATCTTAGAAAGGTTGTCACTAACTACATGCATCAGTCTGTCCCCCGCAACCATATTGCAGAATCAAGCCTATCACTCATCAGTTGAATCACCCCCGAAAGGACTAAATTCCACCTAGGGTAAAGGGATTCCCATCTGTAAGCAGCTCATGCAAAATAGGAAAGACTCCATCTCAAATTCTCACTCAACTAATCAACCTACAACCTCTCATTCCCTGCATTCTTATCCCACCCAAGGAAGTGTACACCTTCAATGTCCCCTCAAGGTTCCACACTTCCCTTCCAGCAGGTTTCCAACAATAGTCCTGATCGGAAGTCTCAGAGCTTTGTAGCTGCATTTTGGCACCTATGAAAATCAATCCCCAACAATTCTCTCTCCCCGAGAGAATCCTGCCACCTGCCCCATAACCTCAGTCATAATCCCTCTCCAGTATAACCAGGTACACCAACCAAAGGGGATGGAATAGGTTTTGCAGTGGAATGGTTGCTCAAGGATAACATAGCACGTATGAGTGAAAATGGTCACTGATGGTTTTTTCCTCCCTCCTTTGTTCATAAGCTATCCCTCGTGAGAGAGACCCCGCCTAAGTTTCCCCACAATATGAATGCAAGTCCCCAACTTGACACTCTTGTCATATCGGAAGTTACTTTTTTTCCACTTGTTCCCAACTTTAGAACTTAGGGTAAAATTATCCATACTTTATGTTTTGGGAAATATTAATATAATATTCCCTTGTCTTTGGCCCTCCCTTTCCCTAACTAGGCGAGTGAAGTTCACCCCCATCTCTTTATTATCACATGGTCGCTCACAAATAGCCATGTGTGTTTTATATTAATCATGAGTTCATGTACAAAGTAGGCATGATTGGTCCTTTAACATCTAGGCACGTTGGCCTAGTTCCAAGACATAAGCATTATGGCTTGCATTGCTGGCTCACTAGCCTATAATGTATATTATATACACAAAGGTTCACCGACATTAATATTGTGCACACTTAGTTAATGCACATTGTATCCTCTGTCTCTAAGGTTGCACACCTGAAGGTTAACATTACTAAGTACAGAAATGTTCACATTACATCCCTTTAATGCTAAGATAAGGCATAATTCAGCGCCACGATGTATTACAAAATTGATGTCTAAACAATTCACTAGCTAGCTTATCATTATACTTGGATTATATTTACATTTGGGTTTGGGCCGGGTTGCATATTACAGTATGTGGTTGAAGGTATGTCTAACTCGCCTGGATTTTTATTTATGAACATTGTATATGTGGAAGAAAAATCGGTAAGATTCCCCCAGTGCAATGAGGGTGAAGGAATTTTACAGCCTAGTTCACAATGATGTTTTGTGGACCTCAGACGGGTCCCATCATTGGGAAAATCTATGTACTCATGTCCTCACGAGTAGATGACTTCGGGAGAATACTATAATTAAGGTGCTATGATAGATAATGGTGGGAGATTTATGCGGGAATGAATTTGAAGAGTTGTCTAAGAAGTGCAGTATATCAAGGCAAAATACTACTCCATATACACCTCACCGTAATGGATTTAAAGGATGAAATATGACGCGATAGAAAAAGCAAGGTGCATGCCCGCTGGTTACAAGATTAGGGAAACAATTTGTAGAGGTAGTGTGGCACCGTGCATGTTACCTGTCAATAGATCACCCTCATCGCTAAGTAGATGAAAAGATCTAATAAGGACTAGTAAGAGTACCCTCTCACACATTTCAAGGTATTTTTTTGTGAGGCCTATGTTCATGTTCATGTTCCAAAGGAAACAAGAGTAATCTAGGATAAGAAGGTTGAAAATTGTATTTTTATTGGTTATAAAGATGGTCTTAAAGGTTAATTGTTATAAGATTTGGAACTAGAAAATAAGAAGGTAGTGCATAGCTCTCCAGATGTGGTATTTAGAGAAATGAAGGATGTTGTTAAACATGAAGTCCCACTCAAGTAAGGAAGAACCATAGAAAAATACAGAGTTTGATTTAAAGGATGATGAACTGCATCTACAGAAGAACATGAATCGGGAGAAGAAGATCCCTAATCCAATAATGAGGAGATCGGTTTGAGAAAGAAGGCTACCGAAAGGCATACTCCATTTTATTTCCTTTCTAATTTTTCTTTTGTCTATTACTAATGATGATCCTAGAACCTGCCAGGGAGGCGTGATCTCAGAGGATGGAGCCTATCCGAAAAAGGCCATGGATGAAGAAATGGCAGCCTTGATATGAATGAGGTTTGGGATCTAGTGGATTTTATGACTGGAAGAACCTAATAAAGAAATTGAGCATTTAAAAAGAAGTTGAAATTTACAAGGAAAGTGGAGAAATACAAATCTCGGCTAATAGCAAAGGGCTATTCCTAGGTTGAGGAATTGATTTTGGTGAGATTTTTTCTCCTGCCATGTTAACCCTAAGATTCTATACATCTATTTTGTTTCCATTAATTTTGAATTAGAATAGGTGGATGTGAAGACAACATTCCCATGGAGATATGGAAGAAGAAAACCATATGAAGCAAACCATAAGGTTATGTTGTGAAGGAAAGAAGGAGCTCTGCAGATGCAAGTTGAAAAAATCCATGTATGGTTTGAAACAATAACCAAGGATGTGGTATCAAAAAATTTAATACTTATATGTTGGGAATTTTTCAAGAAGAATAGAGGATCACTATGTGTATTTTTAAATTAATTATGATCATTTGATTTTATTTGGTCTCTAGGATGATAATACTGATGAGGGAAACAAGGATATTATCCAGATGTGAAAACCTGTCCTAAATTTGACATGAAGGATCTCGGCAATTTCCAAACTAATTTCTAGCATGGAAATTAAAAGAGATCTAAAAGGGAGGAAACTCTGCTAAATCGTGAGAAAATATGTTGAGATGACATTGCATAGGTTTAATATGCAGAATGTAACCGTCAAGGTTCCTATTCTTGTTGGTGTAAAGTTATGTGAAGATCAATGTCCCAAGACACATGAAGAGGAGGGGAGGATGTGTCGGTTCCATATGCAAGTAGTTGAAGTTTGATGTATGCAATGTTGTGGTCTTTACTAGACCATACATTGCACATGCAAATGGATTTTTGAGGGGAGAAGGTCAAAACCATGGGAGGAGCATTGAACAACATAAAAAGGGTTTTTGGGTATTTGCATGGAATTGCTAGCTGCGGATTAGAAGCACAAGGAAGATCGGGATTGTACATAGTGTTGGATGTACATGGATTTGTGAATGCATACTAGGCTGGAGATCCGATCAGGATATCTACAAGGTATGTGTTTAACCTATTTGGAGGAGCAAAGTTGGATGAGAAAAAGACATGTTGTAGTGGCACTTACAACTACAAAATCTGAATACATAACAGCCACTCATGCAAGCAAGTAAACAATATGGTTACAAAGATAGTGTTCAGTATTAACAGGCCAACAAGTCGTAGTGCTAGATTGGTATACAATCGAAAAGTAAAAGTTTTTTGGTGAAGAACCCCGCTTATCATTCAAAGACAAAGACATTATATTCAATATCACTTTGTATGAGAGACGTGGTCAAGAAAAAGGGCTGTTGATGAAGGTGGACACTTTGAAGAATGTTGCATTCATTAAGAAAAACTGCGGAGAACTCAGAAGTTTGCAGGAGGGATCCATGGGAAATGCCTCCAGATTACCGGGATTATAGTAAAATCCATGTAAACCCCCTTCCGTGATGCAAGAAAACAACATGGAATGCTGGGTATGTGTTATATTATTTGCACTAGCAAAGGCTCGGTTGTGCCAAAGGTAAGGCTCTGAGGGGAGCATAACCTCCGAGGCGGTTCAAAAGTAACACCCCGGGTAATTTTTTTTGCCCTGAGAAACGTATTGATTTTTTTCCCATTTTTCATGTCCATTGTTGGGCTGTTTTTCAACACATGTTTTTCCATGGTTTTTATTTTCGATTAAGGAATTAGGTTGTTGACTAATCCAAGTCATTGGGGTTAGGTTTTGATGTCATGGGTTCTGGCATGTATATTGTATTGTGTAAACAATGTATCACTATGAATGAATATAGAATATATTGTTTTTCTCGGTTTAGCTCTGTGGGAAAATATCTGGGTAATGTTTGTATTTTCTATTGTATCTTTCTCTTTTACTAGATATATCTGCAGTAACATTAAAATAAGGTTAAAATATACACGTCCTCCATACCTGCATCAACTTCAAGCTCAATTTTCTTCCCCTCCCTTGGCTATCCTGCACAAACTTGACTAACTAGCAATTATTGTTCTAATCTATGAATCTTGTTTGTCTTTTTTTTCTTAAGCACTTCCTTCCCTCAAGCTGGTTTTACTTAACTCCCATGCCCATTGAATCCCTTTGGATGGGACCTACCCCTCACAACCACCCTCTCTATTCAATGATTGGTTTAGGGAACACCCAATTAGAAATGGGAAGGTTCATAATACAAATAACAAATTTAGGAATATGGGTTAAATCAATATACATGGGTGTTTTCCCCTTGGACCCCTCTTTGGCCATTATCCCAAACACTCATCTCTCAGATGTGGATTAATTCAGCCCCATCTCTTGTACATGTCCCTTTAGCAAATGGTAATTACATTTTTATTAATAAATCATGAAATATCACCACATTACATTGCTTGGTCATAGCCACATATTACATCTAAGGAGCATAAATTAAACCGATTGCAAGGTATAAGCTACAAACATGGTAAAATTTATAAATATCTTCTTGGTAACTTTCTTCAAGCATTTCTTCTTATATTTTTTCATCATCCATTGGAAAACCTTCTCTGCAAAGAGAGTGTTTGAGCTCTTGGAAAGCATCTTGCAAAATTTGAGTAGCTAGCCGGAGCAATTGCCGGAGAAATTCTTCAATGAGCTTGGTAGAAGATGGGATACTCCTCGGATTACAAAACGTTTGCAAGCCAATTCCTTTGACTTGATTCCGATGGAGATACAAAAAATTCACAACACATATTCTGTTGGGTCCTACAAAGACAATGGATACACCTCCAAGGATTTTCCTGATCACCACATCCTAGCCCATGTGTGATGTCAAGCTCCAAGAAGGCAACGTTTTGCATCTTTCAAGAAAATCATTTGGAATGTAGGGGATGGGTAAGATAATATAAGGTGTACTATAGGCCTCCAAAGTCATTTCTCCATGAGCCTACATGTGGGCCCTTGGAATCCACCAGGGTTTAATCCCTATAGAAGCCCGCCAGCTTGTTCCTCCAAACCCAGCCCACCAATTCTATTCTACAAAGAAAAATGATACAATCTCCAAGGATATCAATTCAGAAAGAATCAGCATGAGTAAATCAAATCAATAAAATATCCATCTAGTACATCCAAACTTCATCAAATAAACTAATGCTCAAATACCCCATGCACTTCTCTTTCCAAGTTTAGATATGAGAGGGTTGACAAAACGACTTATTGGGTGAATCGTTCCTCAATTTTAGGGGTGCTTCCCAAGGGGACCTCCATCTAAATGGATGAGGTTTCAATGATGGGTGGAATACGTCATGTGGGTTCATGACATATGCTTTTTGTCTCATTTATGGGTGCCTTGAAGAGGGTGTGTTGCACCTTTATTTTCAATGCATCCTTTTTTCAAAGACCATTTAATGTCATTAATTAATTAAAAATCCAAAACCTTGGGTACTCCCTATTCATGAATCGAATAGATTAGGAGTCGGGCACTACAAGGACAATTTGAATCTAGAGGAACACAGAGTTCCATATGCAAGGAAATAAAGGGATACCACATAAGCGCATTAATTTCAAAAAGTGGGGACATTTTATAATGTTAATTTGATTTGTAGGTCTTTGATTTTAAGGAGAAGCATTTTTCTCAATACCTATTTGGGAGAGAATCTAGAAGGCCTCATAAGTAGTCTTTATCTTTTTCCAAGCATTTCAAGCTTCTGGGCCTCCAACCCCTTCTTCCCATGGGTAATGTACAATCCCTTCTTGGGTCAAGACACCCAAAAATCCCAAAAGGTGAGAAGTTGGAGGGGATGATGTTTAGAAAGTGACAAGTATGGTTAGGAATAGAATTATGACTCATCAAAAGTACCTCCCAATAGCATAAATATCCCTAAGGGTGACCTATCCCATTTAGGAGAAATGTCAACTAACAAAGTGGAACGGGGGAAAGAGCATAATGTCCAAGCAATTGTCACATAATCAAAAGAAGTGGCCATATGACAAACTTAAATCCCTCAACATAGTAAATGAAACTCACCATAATACCTAAATTGTTCCTCATGGATCAAGACCTAAGATCTTTCAGAGGCTATCTGGTGTGGTGGATATCGCCGTGAAGAACCTAGAGCTATGGTGGTGATGCGGGTCTCTAGATGTGCAAGTGGGATTGACCTGGTCAGAGTTGTCTCTTGGTACTCCATGTCTGCACCCCGAGGGCCTTGAGACATCATCTCCTAGTTATACCTAAAAGCGGGGGATAAATGACTCCAAATTAGGAAAAATTTCAAAGTTTCATGGTCACTGTCCCAGTCCTAAAATATAGACACTGATGTCTCCCACACAGTTAAGAGGGATATTCTAGTGGATATGGTCAAGAAGATTAATCTGTGATCAATGTTGGTGGCATAATTTATCTTAATGATGCACATGGTTTAAGTTTAAATTTTTCCTAGGGGAAGTGTATAACAACTACGCAAAACTCTTGGATCTATAAATTTTGATTAGAATAGTTCCATAAGAGGGGTTGTTGGATATTCAAGTCTTTGGTGATTTAGATTTAGTAATAAACTAGATGAAAAGTAGTTTTCCATTGTAAAAAATTCACCTATAGCCTATATTTGAAGTATTTAAAAGCTTGGAGCATTTATTTCATAATATTTCCTTTCATCATCTATATCAAGAGTTTAAATTTAGAGGATGATTTTTTGTCCAAGGAGGGTCTACAATTGGAACCCTTCTTAGGTATAATTTTGGAGTTAAGGAATGGGTCCTTCTAATTAGAGAAAAAATGTCTAGTCTTTGGCCCATAACATTTTTTTTTTTTTTTTTCTTAGTTTTTTGTTAAAGAAAACATGTTGTTGTCCTAGTTTATGTAGATCATGGGTCAATTCTATTTTTTCTTTGGTTTACTGAAGGATTATCTATTGTGATTTAGTCATGATGAATGACATTGATGAAGACTAGTTGACAACATGTACATGTTCATCTTTTATGGGACAATTAGTTAAACAAATATTGATAATAAGGTTATGAAGACCTAATGTAGTATTTTTGGACGAGAGCTTACAAGCCTAAGCAAATAGTGTTTTTTGGATAGCAAGTCCTTTGGCAAGTATATATATTTGAATTCTAGAGATAAGATATGCATCATGTTCATTTTTTATATTTAATAACAAATAATGACTTTTTGTGATATTTCATAAACAAATATTTTATAAGGAAAAAGAAGAAGAAGAAGATATTAGATATTTTACACATAAATGAAAATACTATAGAATTTATGATTATAACACATAAATATTGTTACATATCTTAACAATAATCTAAATTGTAATTTTACCTATCCATATTTGTGTAAGCTAAGTAGATAATCCAAATTGTAATTTTACCTATCAATATTTCCATAAGCTAAGAGTATTGAGTTTCAAGATGATAAGTGAAACTATAACCAACCTAAATTCATTTTAAATTATCGAAGTTTAAAAAAAATCAAAGTATAATTTATCTAGGATTAAGATAGATCTACTTATATAATTTTAGGTTAAGATAATTCTACCCTAGTTGTTATTGTGATTAGACATTGTTGGTTATTCTATCCATACAAATATTACAAGCAGTGGGACTAGGGAAAATTCTTTGAGGATCCATACTTTTATCTGTGTAAAAATCTTAGCAAATCTTTCTAATTATTGAAATGCAACAACAAAATGTTTGACAATATTTGTGGAAAAATATTAAATTTTATATAGTTTCTAGAAAAATTTTGGTGATTTTTTAGAGTAAACATTTATATGCTATAAAATTTGGGCAAATAAATGGAAATTGACAAATTATTTTTAGAAAAGCATGGAAAATTAGTCCATAAGTGATATAAAGTCCTTAAACTTTTCCTTGGAAGCACTCAAATTCTATCATGATTTTCAAATAATTCATATTTTAAATGTTATTGGTGTACAATATTATGGATAGCCTTTAAGTGTGTATCTTTATATACTAAAAAAGGCATTTGAAGTGTAGATTGGAAATTTTACACAGGTTTGTATTGAAGTCAAGTATCAATTTGGCATGTTATAATTTGAAGGAGAAATAAGGTTGTAGATGTGTGAGTGTTATGGGCCAAGATAAAAAAATAGAAAGAAATACCCTTTTTGCACTTTCACTTTGCATCTTTCCATGCCCAAGTCTTGAGGGTGCCTTCTTCACTACTCACCAAAAAGAAATTTAATGCAAATGTCCATGAATTCTAATTTTTGGTTTATTGCATTGAAGTTTAAGGTGGCTTCTTCGTTTGTATGCTTGCCATAAAGAAACACCCAAACTTGATCTACAACTATAGCTATTGAAATGATGAAGAGATTCCTCCTATAACCACTAGCATTGATAATAGATCCTTACTACCAATATGATATATATAAATATACAAGGGAATTAATTCCCATTAAATAGGCCACCCTAAATTAGATGATGTGTCCAACCACTAGTATTGATAATAGATCCTTACTACCAATATGATATATAACATACAAGGGAATTAATTCCATTAAATATTACCATAAATTAGATGATATGTCCATCTTGGAGACACCATGAACCTCCTAAGATAATATCCACAATGAAATTATGTAAAAACGGCATAGTGTGGAGCCATTATCCACAAATTTGAAATTATGTAAAAACGAGATAGTGTGGAGCTAGTCGCTGGAAAGAGAAATACTCATTAGATCTGCTATAAATGAATGTGAAGATAACCCATGGTAAGTCAGCAAGTTGGGCCTATCCCAAGAGGAAAAGAGATGAGGAGGATTTGATTATTGTAGAGAATGATATATAATCCTTTTATGCTCAATATTTTGTAGAAAATATTTTTTAAAACTCAAGGACTGCTTTGAAAAACTTAGAAGTGACAAAGAGAAAATTACTCGAGGCAAAGGAACTCTAACAAATACTGAAAAGTAAGAACCCTAATGTATGCACTCCTCCTTCAGCCCACAAGGCTCTTCGGCAGGTCAAGCCCTCTCCGCAGCCTCTCACTCTCCTCATCCTCCTGCTGGGACCGATCGCCTCTCTCTCCAGCCCCCAGTCCGGTCCCCTCCCTCCCTCCACAACACATCCTCGACACGGCAAGCGCATCCTCGCCTGGAATCTGCTTCATTCCATCTCCGGCCTCCTTCCATGATCGCCAGGTCCAAGGTCACCTCGGCTCTTTCCTCGGTTCGAGAAGCCCCGATCCCTGGATCCCCAGACTCTCGTGAAGGGCGGACCAAGAATTTTAGAACTAATGCTCGCTTTTTGCGTGTTTCTATCAGCCTATCGCCCTCAATTCGGTTGATCTCACATCTTGGGATCAAGCATGCATCGGACTCCTCCTCGACTTCAAGCGCCTGCGTCCTACCAGCAAAGGATTCTTCGTCGCTATTTTGCTAATTCGCTTAAGGATAGATTTGACCTCTCAACTCGAGCCCGGTTCTGGAAGGCTCTGTCTATCTCTCACTTTGACCCCTTCTTTGACCCCTCCTTAGCTTCCATCCCTTCGGCCCTCGTGTGGGTAAGGTTCCCTGGCCTGCCTATTCATTTCTGCGGGGATTCTTCTCTTAGCCATATTGGAACGCTCTTGGAAAGTTTCATAGCAACAGTCTGGAAACCAAATGTGGCTTCACTACTTATGCCCGGATCTGTGTAGAGATGGATTTCAAGAAAGGATTCCCAGCGTAAATCACTCTTCAAGGGAATAACCATTCTTGGACGTAGAAGCTCAACTATGAGAATATTCATTTTAGAAATTGTTTTGAAACGGGGCACTTAGCCATCAAATGTCAGAAGCTCCCTAAGAAACATAGAAACCCCAAGAATCAACGCAAAGCTACATGGTGGGTCGGAGCTCTCCCTAAGCATCAAAGAATAGATCCGGCTAACGATTCTTCAAGCAAGGAAGATCCAGAGATTGTTCCACACAAATCGGAACAAGTGTCCTCTACTCAAGAGCCACAGCCTCATTCACCTAAAGAGCCCAAGGGGAATGCCCAAGCAGAAATCATAATGCCAAGCATTTCTCAGCCCGAACTCCAGGTCAAGCTGGGCCGATTCAGAAGATGAATAAATCCCTGACTCAACTAATGAAGAATGTCCCCCTCGTCCGAAGGAAAGACAACCTCTTCGAAGCAAAGAATGGCAGACAATGACAAAAAGGAAAAAACAAAAACTTTCAAGACAGTAAGGATGCAATGACCCGCACAACTGGTCAATCAAATAATGCTGAACACAAAGTATCGGGCCGTAAGCTGAAAATAAAGTCGGAGCATTTGCTGAAACACCGAAGTCAAACAAGGCCGGAGCATTTGGTCGAACACCACTGGAGTCAAACAACACACTGAAGCTATATAATCAAAACAAGTTGAGATAGAGATGTCAAACAACGGAGTCTCGCAATTAACTTTATACCCGCCTTTGAAGGCGCATTGTGATCTTAAAGTTTAGTTCTTTTAAAAAGTTCAGTAAGCAGAATGTGGATCAAAAGATCCGCCCGCCAAGAAATTCGGTGACCACATTTTGTAACTGATTTTGTGGCTAGACCACCCCTTTAATATATTCTATAACCGTTTATGTAAAAAAATACCGAAAAAGTAGATCCTTGTGGCTACAAAATGGGGATGGAAACAACAAAGTTTTCCGTAATTATTCCAATCATAGGGGAAAGGTCAATATCATATGGAATATGAAGAACTTGGAGGATGGGAGTGTGGCTAGGTTTTTCAAAGAGTTGGAAAATATTAAGGTTTCTCACTTTTCATGATTATATCATGAAAAAGATAAAGTAAAAATACCAGAGATAGTAAAGACAACTTCATATTTCTTTTTATTTTTTTTTAAGGAGAACATGAAAACAAACATCTAGTGGAAGAGGTGTCTAATGTTGAATTCAAATTTATGTTGGCTTCTATGTAAAATGATAAAATTCCAAGCTGATATGGCTAGACTATGGAGTTCCATGTTGGATTGTATGATATTTTTATGACATTTTAGAAGAAAAAGTGATAAAGGTGGTGGAGGAGATAACATAATGGTAAAAAAATTAGGGGTCTTTAATTCTGCCTTTATTTCCCTCATCTTTAAATGGACAAGTATTCTCTTTCGAGAATTTAGGCCCATTTCACTTTTGTAATTTTTATTTTAAAAGCATTACTAAGATTATTACTATAGGGGTAACAAATATTTTTTTTGAGTTAAGAATGATTTGGTTTCTTGCATGGGAGAAACATGCATGAAGAAATAGAGGTAGATCAAGAATGGTTGCACTCTATTAAAAATCAAAGGATGTATCTTATGGTTTGGAATTGGACCTATCCAAGGCCTAAATATAGATCAAATTGGTTGTATCCAAGGTTTATCCTAATCCACGTTGGGTTCCATGTCAAGATGGTGAACTAGATCATAGGTTTCATATTTTTTATTCATTCATGGTACTTGTTAATGGTTTTGGATCAAGGTTTTTTAGGATAAGAAGAGGAATTTAGCAAGGATGTCCTTTGTCTCCTCTACTTTTCTTCAATTATTATGTGTGCTAAGCTAAGAGACACCATTGATGCTAAGAGGTCCAATGATTTAAGTGGTATTAAGTTAAGTGCTTCTTTCTATTTAACGCCTCATTTTCATAGATGAAATGTTACTTTTCTACAATGGTTCTAGAAAATGTGTAAACAAAGTAATGGATATTTTAATCCTTATAGTACAACAATATGCACAGATATAAATCTATAGAAATATTTCATTTATTTTAATATGGAGAAGGATTAGGTGAGAAGAACACTTGATATTTTTCCTTTCCAAAAGCTATTAATCCTTATAGTACAACAATATGCACAGATATAAATCTATAGAAATATTTCATTTATTTTAATATGGAGAAGGATTAGGTGAGAAGAACACTTGATATTTTTCCTTTCCAAAAGCTAGACCTATAAGAAAATTTCATGTGCCTAGGATTTATATTGAGACCTAATGATTACATGACAAGGGATTGGAAGTTGTTAATTGAAAATTTTGAAATCAAACTAAGATGTGGTGTAACATATGGCTTTCACTTGGTGGAAGGTTAACCCTAGTTAGGATGCATTATTGGCCATTACTCTTTATCATCACACCCTAAATTGTATTAGGAAAGGGTTCCTAGAAACTATTAGGAAGAGATGATTTAAATTATTATGGAAAGGGAAGAGAAAATCAAATGGAATACTAGTTTTAAAGTGGTAATATTTGGTCAAGCCTGAAGAGGCAAGTGAGTGGGGTTTAAGATATTTATTTTTTTGGGAAGGATTTGGAAGGAAATAAGGTTATGGAAATTGATGAATAAGGATGGATTATGGAGATAGATGCTTCATCAAAAGTATGTAAAACCTTTGTTATTGGAAAAATGGATTAAGGATGAAATTAAACTTATCAAAAAATATTCAATATTTTGGAAGGATTTAGTTTAGTGATTTCCCTTAGTGGGAAATTGGTTGGATTGGAAAATTGGAAAAGGTGATAAAGTAAGGATAGTCTTAGATTTTTGAGTTGGTAGCAGAGAAGGCTATAGGATTTCAAAGGAGTTGATTGTGACTCTATAAAATCTAGGTATTTTTAAACTTGTCAAAGATACTAACCATATTACTATTATTGTTTTGTTTCAAGGGTGGAAATTTAGTGTTGAAGAGTTAAGTTTGTTTGAGGTGGACGTTGACCAATTGAGTAAGTTTGAAACTTAGTTGTATAAGAATCACATAAGGCTTAGAGAGGAAGCAGATGCCAAAATATTTTCAAAGAATTTATCCTTGGTGATTTATACTCCAAGGCTAGGTTACAAAGCAATGTTTGTTGAGTAAACATAAGATGGGTCACTTTGTGGTGGAAATATTTATGTAAACTCAAAATTCCTCTTAAAGACAAATTCTCTATGTGGCTTGCCTTATGAAATAAGGATTTAACTGGAGAGGTCTTTCAGAAACAAAGTAGGCATGGAACCGATTGTTGTATTCTATGTAATCAGTTCTCAAAAACTATAAATCATTTATCAATTAGTTGTTCTTATAGAAGAGAAATTTGGTTGGATATGGAAGCAATTCCAAGAGTGAAGTATGGTTGGCAGGGGATATCACTTAATGAGAGTTTGAAATTATGCATTCAAAAGAAGGAACTAAAGGCATATAGTGTATAGTGGTATCCTAAGGTATTTTGATTGCTAGGAACTTAGAGATATTTCAAGGAAGGATTATCCCTCCTTTTCAATGTGCCTCTCAAATTAGGAAAAAATTCCAAAGCTTCAAAGTTTCCATCAATCCAATCCAAGATAAGATATTGGTACACCCTCCAATATCAAAGTTAAGGGGTGGGGATTTTTCAATGGATTTAGTCAAGAGGATTAATGTGTGAGGAGTGTTGGTGGCATAATTTATCTTAATGGTGTTGATGGTTGAAGTTTATATTTTTCCTAGGAGAAGGCTATAAAAACTACGTAAAATGTTTGGCTCAAAAGTTGAGTTCTAGAATAGGGGCTAGTGGATATTCAGGTATTTGGTGATTTAGGTTTCTTAATAAATTATATGACAAGAAGTTTTCCATTGGAATAATTGAACCTACAACCTATATTTGAAGAAGTTAAAAGTTTGGAGCATTCATTTTATAATATTTATTTTCATCATGTATATTGAGAGTTAAAATCATAGGTTGATGTCATGTCCAAGAGAGTGCTATAGTTGGAACCCTTCTTAGGTATAATTTTGTAGTTTAGGAATGTGTCCTTCAACATAGAGAAGCAATGACTAGTCTTTCACCGATAATATTTATTTTTTTCTTAGTTTTTTTGTTAAAGAAAATAGTGTGTTGTCCTAGTTTATGTAGTTCATGGTTTAATTCTAGTTTTTCTTTGGTTTACCGAAGGACTATTTATGGTGATTGGAAACTAATGATGGTTGGTTGAAAACCTGCACATGTTCCTTTGTATGGGTAGTGAAAGGATGGTTATACAAAGGTTGATAATAAGGTTATGAAGATGAGATTCTAATGTAGTTTTTCTAGATGAGAGCTTGCAAGTCTAAGTAAAAAGTGTTTTTGGATAGTAAGACTTTTGGAAAGTATATATCTTTGAGTGCTAGAGATAACATATGCACTATTTTAATTTTTTATATTTAATAAAAAATAATGACTTTTTATTATATTTCAGAAAAGGTAATGATTTTTTTAATAAAAAAACAAAAATAAAATTATACATCAGATAAAAAAAATATTGTAGATACGATAACAACACATAAATATGGTTACTTATCTTAACTGTAATCCAAATTGTAATTTTATTTATCCATATTTGTTTAAGTTAAGTGGATAATCCAAATTTTAATTTTATCTATCGATATTTCCATAAGCTAAGAGTATTGAGTTTTAAGAAGATGTGTGAAACTATAACCAACTTAAATCCAGTTTAAATTATCAAAATAATTTTTTTAAAGAAAAATCACTCTCAAAGTATAATTTATCTAGGATTAAGATATATATACTCTTATAAATATTGGTTAAGATAGTTCTACCCTAGTTGTTATTGTGATTATACATTGTTGGTTATTATATCCGTACAAATATTACAAGCACTAAATTCTATAATGATTTTCAATGTAATATTTTAAACGTTATTGATGTACACTATTATGTATAATTTTTCAGTATCTTTATATACACAAAGAGACATTCAAAGTATAGATTGTTAATGCTACACAAGTTTGTATTAAAGTCGAGTATTAGGTTGGCATGTTATCATTTGAAATAGAAATAAGGTTATATATGTGTGACTGTTATGGACCAAGCAGAAATAGAAAGAAATTTATTTTTTTCACTTTCATTTTCTCATCCCTATGGGCCCAAATCTTGAGGGTGGCTTGCTACCCTACTCGCCAAAAATCAAATGACAATTTCCACAAATTATTTTTTGGTTTATTGCATTGAAGTTTAAGTTGGTTTGTTCTTTTGTCTTCTCACTGTAGAGAAACATCCAAACAATTTCTACAACTATAACCATTGAAACGATGAAGAGATTCCTCCTATAACCACTAGCATTGAAAATAAAGCCTTACTACCAATATGATATATAACATAGAAGGGCTTTGATTCCATTAAAGGGAACCATAAATTAGATGCAACATCCAAATTAGAGACACCATGAACCTCATACAATTGTATGCACAATGAAATTATGTAAAACAAGTGTCATGGAG
>SNQJ01S0148440.1:9165-27451 GCA_010110895.2 Picea sitchensis | reverse complement strand
AGAAATGTTCTAAGAATGAAGGAGGAACATGTGGAAAATAATGTTGGTTATGAAGTAAAACTCTCAATAGAAAATAAAAATTATAATAAGAGATTAAGATCTTAAAAATAAATTCATCAAGAAATTATAAAAAAAAAGATGAAAAAAATTCTAAAGAAGCACAATCAAATCTTAATTACACAAATCAAGAAGTTAAAGAATGAGAAAAAGACACAACAAAAAAAACTAGAAAAACTTGTCAACAAAGAAACAATTACTAACTTGGTTGAATTAGGGAAGTTTTTTTAGGTTAAAATCCAAACCATGGATAAGGAAACTATCACGGATGTAATCAAAGTTGAAAAATCAAGTGAAGATTTATCTTTCTTTCCCTAGAAAAAAAAATCGCAACTTTTATTAAGAAAAAGAAGATACATTCAGAAGGCGCCACAACACATACAAGGATTGCATCTTCGATTATGTTTAAAAGGGCCTTGTGTCAAAACAAGAAAGAGTTATGAAACAAAAAGTTCATAATGACTCCCTACTATCTAGCTCCCATGGAGCACATGCAACTAATGTTTACATAAAAAAAAAAATTCTTCATCTTTGGAGATCACCGCTCCCTCGAGATACTCCTCCACCAACATCACATTAAAATTCATCAAAATTCATCAAGAGACCAATTTTTGATAAAAGACTCTGTTGTGACATTTAATTCTATATATATGCTTATAATGGATTTCTCTTAACTTACTCAATATCATTTTCAGCCTTCATCCCAATTGTAATAAGTCCAGATGAGATAATTGCACATTGTCCATTATCCAATCTAGACATAGTTTAGAGTTCTTGTAGACCTAGAATGATGACGCGTTCCTCCTAACAACAAGTCTTAATAAAGCAAAAAGAGCAAAGAATTCAACAACATTTTTGGATCTTGGACCCAATTTTGAATTCCCACAGAAATAATAATATTTTGAAAAATGTAAAATGAATCCCAAACCACAATGATAATTTGTGCTTGATATGCCTCGTCAAAAAATCCCTCGGGATTTTGTGTGTTAATAGACTCATTCAAAATCAACCTAGTGGATCTTATAGATGGAGATACCTTGTAGAACTGGAGCAAATCTAACCTCTGTTGAGAAACCTTGACAGTAGGGTATTCCTTGTTCTCGAACATGAAATCATTTTGATCCAACCATAATCCCTAGGAGACTAGAATTAGAAGCACTTTCCATGATTTAAACACAACATCTCGAATTAGAGTAAAATTGCATTCGAATAAAAGGTGGGCATTTGTCTCCTTGGATCCCTTAAATAAATAGAAAAATATCGATCTTTGTTTTCCACGTTGTTGCAGACGATCCCATGTTAAAAAATATTCCTTGAGGACCAACCAAAAAAAATGTATACCTTTCGGTGGCCCTTTAATCGACCATAGTTTTTTGAACCACCAGAGGGGATTAACATCGCTCGAATCCATCATAACATTGTATCCTAATTTTGTTGAGTATTAACCTCCAGAAAGGTGTGTATACCAAGCCAATTCATCACTATTGTCAGTCATATGAATGTGATCCCTTGGTAACTCTGAAATAAAACAAGACCAATGATGATTCCATATAGAATCCAAACCCATAACCTCTATCGTAGACCAACCTTAAGATCATATAGATGGTGCCTCTGCATTTACAACTGTTTTTAAAGTACATACACCATTCATCCTTAACTGATTGACCAGTACTTCTGGCAGAAAAAAACCTTCCCCGCATCCTACAATTACATCAGTACCAATTTTCACTTGTGTTCTATTTCCAACCTTCCATGCAAGGAATTTTCCAATAATAGGGAAAGCTAATGTTAGAGCTCTCCATTGTGTTGAGGCATTTGAGGTAGCTTTATTTCTTTGCCGAATCCAATCCACCATAGACGTCGGAGCAATATATTTGGCAATGGGTATTTTTCTCGAGAGACTATATTGCGTGAAGAACACCCACAACGACTTTGTGGCTAAGAATGACCAAACATCACTCTCTCCTTTAACCCCCACCCACCCAGGCATTTTGGCTTTGATAAGCTTCTCGAATTTTCCAGATGAGAACCTTTGCATTTTGTACTTCCTTTCCATAGGTAGTTGAAGCAAATCTTCTTGATCCAGTGGAGAGTTCCTTTTGGAATAAGAGTTAATGGGTGCTAGTACACTGGAATCACCTCTAATATTGTCTTGATGAGCACTAATCTACCTCCTCTAAAAATCCATCTATTGCACCAGTGGTTTATTTTCCGCTCAACCTTTGAAATAAGCCAGGACCAATCCGTTATTCCATACTTGTTTGGATTGAGATTAAAGCCATGATATTTTATCCCTTCACTTAGATATTTAATTGTAAAATTGAACATATGTCAAAAAAGGTTCATGAATTCTTCCTTTTCATATGGTATATATCATATTTGTGGTCAAGCATTTAGCTTCACTGAAAAGTGTTAGTATATTTTTCAGAACCAAACAATCTACAGTTGCACAAGAATAGAAAATCAGCGCATCATCAACAAATGACAAGTGTGAGAGCTTAACAAGATGACCCATACTAAGCCTCTGAAGGAATTCACCCTTTTGACCTCTACAATATCTCGGCTGAGTCCATCCACTACCAAAAGGAAGAGAAATGGAGACAATGGGAAACTTTGTCTAAGTCCCCTTCTAGATTTAAATAAAGTGGACCCCGTACCATAAATCAAAATGGAAAACTATGTTGTTGTGACACATGCCATAATCCACTTTACAGCCTGCAACTCAAATCCTATATGAAATAATATAAGATGAAGATATAGCCAAGAGACCTTGTCGTAGACTTTTGAGAGATTGATTTTAACAACTGGCAGCGGTTAATTTTGAGTCTTTATAGTGTGGATTCCCTCCTAAGAAAACTCGATGACTTTGTGAATAAGTCTACCCTTTAGGAATTTGAATTGTTCCTTTGAGATGAAATTGGATAACAGAGGTTTTAACCACAGAAAAGTAATCCTTGCCACAATTTTGTATAAACAATTGCATAGTGTGATGGGCCTAAACTCATCAAATGATGAGGGATTATATGACCTAGGAATCATTGCTAAAAAAGTGGAGTTGATATTGTTCTTTACCTTGCTCAAGCATTTGGTTTATTCCACCACTATGAGTAAATCATCTCCCACATAGTCAAAGAAGTCCACATAAAAATTTACAGTCTAGCCATCAAGCCTAGGACACCTGTATTTCTTGAATGAGTCTAGAACCCCCCACAATTCCTCCTTCGAAACCTCTTTGAAAAATTCATGTTTTTGACCTGATCTACTAGTCTCTGAAACAAGGAAATTATCTTCTTCATTTCCACTACCTTTTCCTATTTATCTTTTGCCAGCAGATCCTTGAATTGATTCACCCCAAGAACGGTTAACTCGGAAAACCCCCTTTTTTAATCCCAGACAATTCCTTTAACTCCCTCTTTGAATTTAAATTTTTTCGATGGTTTGCAAAATTCTAAAGATATTTTGTATTTTGGTCTCCCAATTCAATCCATAGTGCTTGACTTTTGAGCCCCTGGGCTTTCTCTTATTCCAATAGAATTGAGTATCTCTTTTCTTCCAAAACTCTACATTGGTCCAAGGCTGCTATGGAATTGTCTCCCCCTTCTTTCAAATGATAATACAACTCATCAAGTTCAGATTATGTCATTCTTAAAAAAAAAAAAAAAATCCTATTTCCGCTCCTTAGCCCACACAAAGACTTCCTTTTTTAATTTCTGAAGATTTGTGACAAATTGTTCACTTATTGTCAAACCCCCATTAAACCGAAATGGTACCCAAATTTTATGAACAAGTCTTTTAAACTCCTCCATTTCATCCCATCCAGAGTTATATTTAAATGGTGGCACCAACTTCCCATCAGAACAATCTAATTAAAGGAAAATCAGCCAATGATCTAAACAACAACCCAACCCCACCAAGGAATGATAATATCTAATTTATTGAAGAAAATAGTTGTGAACAAGAATCTATCTATCCTTTTGGAAATTCCTTCATCCCCACCCCTATTATTGAACCAAGTCGGATTTAACTGGACCGGTTCCACATCTACAAGGTTGGATCTCTCCAACTTTTCAACAAATTAGTTTTTCAACTTGTCCTCTTGATCCATTGGACCTGAAATTTCATCCTTATTGATTGTGAATTTTAAATTGCCTCTAACTATTAATTTTCATCATTTAGAAAGCTAGCTCCGAACAATCTTTCCTAGAAAGCATCCTTTCCATCATAAGGTCCATATAAATTAACAACTTTTAATTTTTTGTCTAATTCATTGCATATGAGATCTGTACAAATTCTAGAAGAAATGGAGAAACATGTGGAGAGTGTAACATTTGATAAAAAACTAGTTATAAGACCTCCATAATTCCCTGTAGATTCTATACCCACAAATCCCCAACCAAGAAAAAGTCTTTCTATATCAGAGATTATTGGTTTGCAAACACCCATTGTTTCCTAAATAAGTAGAATATCCAGTCTAACCATTTCCAACAATCTGTGACGGGACAATTTTATGTCTTTCCTTCCTAAGACGAGAACGTTGACAGACGTAAAAATCATGGGATACCCTTTTCAGGGCCACCCCTACTCTAAGTACCCTTGTTATTAAATTTTTCCTACCTTGGAAGACCTCCCTCAAAGCACATTCATATGCATGCTTAATATCATACTTACACCCAACCTTTGAGTCAACTACATCTTTGGTTCCATCAAGCTAAATACCCCCTCAGAACATCACAGAAAAGACCACAAGGTCCGAGGAGATAAGGGTCGCAACTAGATGATATGGATGGTGAACCAAAAAGGGAATCATACATACGGGAAGAGGGGTCCCTCATAGGAGCACAAGAGTTTCAATTTAAGTCTGTCAGACACACATTTTCACCCAAAACCATTGTATTGATAGGTAAAGGATCAATTCATGGAGGTATGAGAGGATCCACCTCACTCATTCCCTTAGACACAACAATACCAAACAGAGCATAGTTTTTTGCATGGTAAAGAAACATTTTGAGAGGGTGACTTACCTGAAACACGAGAACTCGGTGCACATTTGTTCCATAATGACACCAATTTGTGTCGTTGTGGTGAACATAACCCCAACTCACCCATCAATAGATTTAAAAAAAAAATCCTTCTCAATATTGGCAGTAGCATCCTCTGGTAAAATTTTGGTATGTGTGTTTAACCATAGACAATGTCACATCATTGTCACCCAACCCTAGGCTTCACATATGCCACCCCCAAGAAAAATAACATTTTCTTAGATAGAATGATTCTGGAAAGTCCACATTAAAACCAACAAATAAACCCTAACCAGAAACACCACTACTGCAGCAATAGAAAAATACCAAGAGAATGTACCTCTACTAAAAGAAGCGTACCTTTACCAAGAGAAGTGCACAAGAGAGATACCAAAAATATTGAGAATACTCCACGACAATTGTTGCACTACTCTCTCCATACTTACGACCTCTTCTACTGCAGTTGTTTCTCCTTAGACTTAAGCACTAGTTGTTGCAGTGATGTTCCTTAGACTTGCGCACTAGTTTAGTGAGTATGTCTAAATGAGCTAGGAGCCTCCTTATTTATATTAGCATGTCCAAGTGACTTTTTTAGGTGGGCCTTGTCTCTCTGGGGCCTTCTAATTCTTTATTATTATTCTCCTTGGGTTGACTTCTCTTATAGGGTTTACACACATATGTTTAATGGTTCTCTTACTTCCGGAATATTCTATTCTAAGTACAAAGGTTACCCTTGGAGATTAATACCTCTCACAACTACCAAAACATCAACACTCCCTCTTAGTTAGGGAGGTATTAACTAAGATGTTATTCATGTAATGGTCTCAGACACATCCATCCATATCACATGGCATGTGAAGTAATCACATGGTCTTGCAGACCAATCTATAGGTAGCATCACCATAACCACAAAGGTTATCCCGTGATCAAACAGATCATGTCACAAGTAGCATGGCCACATGGGCCATCTCGTGATCAAACAGATCATGTCACAAGCATCACCATCATAGACAAATAGGATTCGTCATAGTCACACACAAATTATCTTATGGTCATGTCACAGTCATGCATCTGGGGCTTCATCATCCTTCTGGGATTTATATCATCACGGAGATTCAGCTAGTTCATACAGAACTATGCAACTTGTCATCTCACACAAAATATGGCATATGGTTCATACAAAGCTAGTAACCTCGCCAGCTCACACATAATCTGGAATCTAGTTCATACAGAACTAGTAACCTCGCCATCTCACACAGAATCTGGAATCTAGTTCATACAAAAATAATAAACTCGCCAAGTCACACAGAATCTAGCATCTAGTTCATACATAAATAGTAACCTCGGGTTGGCACACCAAGCAACCGGTCCACAGTGACCAGGCATATAATCACAAGGATTAGGTGATGTAGTGTGCAAACACTAACCATCTAGCCCAAGGCCAGGAAACACCTCCAATCACACAGGTTGGCCCTCCAACTTGAAAAGTTGGGAAACTCACCATCCCCGAAGGCGCAAAATCTGTTGACCTTGTGCACGGTCATGTTTACTGGTGCCATAGTCATTAACGGGACCGTGAATGACTACCCTCTACTGCCACACTTTGCAAGAAACTACCCCAAGAATCACATATGTGACTCATCACTCCCTTTTACGAGGGATGTCCTTATGGACCACACCAAGCTTGTCCCTGAAGTACACAAACTTCACCCTTGACAAAGGCTTCGTCAACACATATGTTATCTGCTCATCTGTAGTGAAATGATGGAGCTTCATTGCTCCCTTCTGCACCATATCTTTGATATAATGGTACCTTATCTCGGTATGCTTGGACTTGTCATGAAACACAAGGTTCTCTTACAACTTCACACAACTATGGTTGTCGCAACAGATACAAATCACCTTCAACTCGAGATCAAATAATCCTGCAAGCAACTTTTGAAG
Source organism: Picea sitchensis (assembly GCA_010110895.2). NCBI lineage: Eukaryota > Viridiplantae > Streptophyta > Pinopsida > Pinales > Pinaceae > Picea > Picea sitchensis. The sequence continues at coordinate 20,432 of SNQJ01S0148440.1, read as the reverse complement.
CCACATTGTTTCATTGCTAGTTGAACATGTTTTTATTTACTTGAATCAATCGTATTGAACGCCACACTAGTTTGCTTCATGTTGAACAATGAGATCATAGTTGATCCCAAGGTGAAGCAACATCTAGATGTCCTCTTCCGGCCTACGAAACTACTGATTCAATCTGAATCATTATATCCTTGTAGGCTTATCTCACAATCCGAAAAATATTTGAGTCCAAAGTCTATCGTACACATCTTGATTCAACCATATACTGACTCAAAGTGTTCACTGCAAAGCATATATATGGCCTAGTGTTCGTCAAATACATCAACAAACCAATCATTTATCTATACATGGTGGCATCCACTATCTATGAATATGTATCATTCAATAACTTTAGATTCATCACCATCGGTGTAGGCATGGCTTTACAATCCATCATTCAGAATCTCTTCAGAATATCTAAAACATATTTTCCTTGGCACGGGAAAATCTCATCTGGTTCCTGCCATGCCTCTAGACCTAAGAAATAATGCATCATACCTAGGTCTCTCATCTCGAACTATGATGCAAGATTTCTCTTGCTCTCAGTGATGAGCTTCTCATTATGTGTTAGAAACAAGTCATCCACATATAATATTAATATCATTGGTCCATAATCCACAACCTTGTAGAAAAGGTTGGAATCTGCTTTACTTCTTGGTAAATCCCAAGCTCATTAGGAAACTATTTGATATGGCATATCATGCCCAGGGTGCCTGTTGAGACCTATACAAATCCTTCTTCAATCTGTAGACATGAGACTCCTTTTCATGTATATTGTGGTTGTTCTATGTACACTTCTTCTGGCTACTAGAGCAAGTGTCTCATCATAATATTCTCCCTCTTGTTGGGAGAATATTCTAGCCACAAGTAAAACTTTGTACATCTCTATATTGTTATATGCAATATGCTTGATCTTGTAGATTAACTTGGAAGTCACCACTGACTTCCCTTATGGTCTCGGAACCAAGGTAAATTCCATATCCTGGTACTTCTTAATGGCTTCCTCCTCGGTCACTGAAACAAGGGAATCTTCTCAAGAGATCTCATATCTTCGCGAATCCTTTGAATCTTCGATCTATCCTCCTCTACGCATGGCACATGTCTTTCAATCTTGGAAGATGTCTCTCTCTCCCATCTGAATCTTAGGAGAAATACTTTCTGAATGAAAGTATCTAAGCCATTGACTCTCTCTAAGATCAATCTCACTATGAGTCTCCATGCTCCCTCTGTAGGTTAACTCCCTCTGAGTCTATATAATATTTGGAGCCATATAATCCCTCTATATGTGATTATCTCCTCTAAATTCTAATCTCCTATGAATGGTCCAGGGGAGGCTGCTCCTCCCTACTGGATCTTGATGGTTGACTCCCTCTAAACTCTAGATCCTTCTGAGTTGGTACTTGGTGGGACCGTCTGCCTCACCACTAGTGGAGTCATCTACTCCTTCTCATGATATGGCTTATCAATGCCACATATATCTATCCCTTTTGCATCCTGCAAAGTATCACGGGATCATGTTGGTCTCTTCTTGGTTACTGCAACGATTATGGGTAGGCCCTTCTAGCTTACAAAATCTTCCTGATGATCTGAGGAGTGATCAAATGAACTAGGGGGGATTTGTTCGATCATATTTGGAGCCTTATACTCCTTACAATCAATATCCATATGAGATATTTTGTATCTCGCAAAAGTATCCTTTTTTCCAGAAGGTTTTAACTTCGTCATCTTTTTCTTCGATGCATGGATGTAAATGGTCGTGTATACAATTTCTTATTTGGACAGTATGCTCCATGTCTCAAACTAGAGACCATCTAATATGTTCTTCCTGCAACCATTAGCTCCCCTCATAGTTATCACCTGTGACTTCCCGGAGTGTAACTTCCCTCACGTTACGCCACAAAATGACATGACAGGTAAGAAAAAAAAATTAAGGCCAGGAAAATAATGTCAACAATAAAATCAAGCAACACAACTCGACGACATCGTAATGAATGAAATACAATGACACATCGTCGTAAACAATCAATTCACAACCGACGGATCCACAAATTAGTATCGACATATAATCAACCATCGTCTAAAATGATTAACGACACAAGTGACAGCATCACCCGCTACTCATCATTGAAATAAAGAACAACGCAATCAATGAGTCAACGAAGGACAGCGACACATAAACATAAATAGCATAGAAGATTAGCACATCAAGAAGCGTGAAGAAAATTACAAACATTCAATCAAATAAAGAATATAAAATGACTTCTCGCTCCACCTACCACCTTGAGGTTAGGACCTCATGACACATAAGAAACACTCAAACCCATGTTCAAATTAGAGTTTTAACCATTTAAGGTCTGGGGTGATTGTTAGGAACAAGGGAGGTGTCGATCCCACTAATCGGCAATTCAATCATCAACTAGATCTAAACCATCAACCTATTCATCATTAAATCAAGGCACACGGGTAACCAACATCGTTATCAATCATGCATCAACATTAAAAAGGGTCATTGCGCATGCAAGTAAACAATTTTAGGATATTCACTGGTCAACATAGAAGTAAAGGTGCAAGTGGAAACAATTTTCTATATCATACATACATCTACTTAATTCCAGGACGCTCGATTAAATAGCAAACTTCTCAAGACGCAGAAGTGCAATCTGTTCCTTGAACCAAACTTCCTTTTGTTCTGAGAATTCTTGAAACTTGTTGTGAAGGCTTGATCATCGTGCTTATTTTGTGGTTTCTCTTTTGCACTAATTCTTCTTGAGCGACAAGTCCAAAGTTCTTCAAATGTAGGATCTCCTTCCTTGTGTTCATGCTTGCGACAAATGCATCCCATGTCTTGGGAAGACCATTGAGTACTATGTTTATAAATTCCTTCTCCGAAATGATCTCTTCAATGGCTTGTAGTTGATCTCTTAAGCTGAGAGATTCTCACGAAGTATGATGTTATGCTATCATCATCATTCATCCTTATGTCACAAAGCTCATTCTTGAGACTCATTATTTGTCCAATGTTTCTGATGAGAAGAGGTTAGTTAAGGCGTCGTATATCTTCTTAGATGAGTCAAGATGGGAGATGTAGGGTATCAAGTGGTCTTTTATAGAGTCCACTATGATACTCATGTCGTATCCACTATCTTTGAACTTCTCCATAAGCTGCAATGTTTGTTGTTCTTTTCTCTTTCCTTTTCAAATTCTTATTCCACGATCTTTCCTTTAGCGATATCAACACTTTATTCTTGGCAAGGATGAGGTCAATCCTTGTCTTCGCTCTTGAAGTTAGAAGCTTCATCTAACTTGTTTCTTGACTTCATAGGTAATTCATGGTTGCTTTGACTTGGTCAACCCTAGATTTGACCAAAACTCAAACGGCGTCTTGGCTTGCTAAGAGTACCAAGAGATGTGCTAGGCCAAGGCACACTGATCTATCAGGAGATTAGATCAATCCCTTCATAAGGTGCCTCGATGAGAGGATTAGGATTTATGCAACTACATCTGCTAGTAACACTAGGCTACTTGTAGTGCTTTGGTGACTGCTCTTACTAGAAACCCTAGCGTGAGTTCTTCCACATGCTTAATATCCTTATGGCTATGTTTTTCTTCCAGCGGTTAGGCTGAATGAAGAGAGATTGTGGGCCCATAACCGGTTAGAATATGAATGAATAATGCTCATTTTACCATTGACAATATCAATTGTCACCCAACCATAGGTCGAAGCCACCCTCAGAGCACCTTAACCTTGTGGAGAGAATCACTCCGGAAGCAAGCCCTAGGCAAGATAGCCAAACAAAGGATAACACACCTTTCCCCAAAGGATAGTGCACCAACAAGAGATAATCAGATGTTCCAAACCCTAGTTAAGAGATAGTCCAAGCCAAAGCTTAATCTGCTAGCTGCAACAGCTAAAACGATAGATTTCCTCCAAACCTGTGCAGAAAATTGGGCAACTGCAGTGCGTACAATTGTTGCTCTGCAATTCTAGTTGTTACTCTGCAATTCTGAGACTGCACAGAATGAAGACTAGCCTCCTATATTTATAGTAAATCCGGCTAGCTGCATGGGCTGACTTCTCATTTTGGGTATCTATCACGTTGATTATATATATTATTTCTTACGGTAGACTTCTTCTCTTGGAGGCTAACTTAATATAAATTATCTTCTTGAGGCGACAAGTCTTCTAGGGTTATTAGCCAACTCATTAGGGTTACTTCTTGCTTCCGTTATTTATCCTCGTCCAGTTTACGTGGGAGGTTAATACCTCTTGCGACTACCATAATATCAACAATAAAATTGGTTACGTCCACCACCCATCGACTATAAATAGTAGCGCAAAGGTAATCCATTTCCAATCAATATCACAACAATGGCATTAATTGGTGAAACAGTAGTCTAGTCATCAATCCATCATGCTTCAATATTAAATCAATAACACAAGTATACCTATAACTTTATTTGGTAAGACGCAAGATAAATTAATTCTTTATCATCACAATATAGAATTTATAAGCCACAATCCAAACGCACAAGACAATGAATCAATTCCTGACCTATCGGGCCATCTTCCTTCACTAGATCTAAATTCTCATTACTTTGCAAAGAAGTAACCCTACCCAAACACAATTGACTCCATTCTAGGGCATAGTCAAATGGGTAATCAACTTAATTAACTCCCGAACTAAAAACCAAGTTCCCCTTTAGTTAGTAGGAACCATATCATATCATTATTATATTACAATTTATAGTCTAATCATAATATGAAATTAATATACTATCAAATGCATCACACGTTAGGGTATCTAAATTTTGTATTCAAACGATTATGTTGCATTAAGATATATAATGGGGATCTACCAAAAAATATGTTCTCACAACAATATACCTTTGTAAGGGGTTATGATACAGACTATATAAGTCTATGCATTTTTAACTATAAGTCATCAATATAAATGTCACATTATAGATTATATAAGATTTGTATTCATTTATGATAATCCATCAATATGGGGTTGCAATATGATCCTGTATTAGTTTAAATGATGTCATCACTTGTAAAATGTATCCAATTCAATACTTGACCCACACTTCTGCGGTCGATTACCTTTGCTTTGTCATCCATCTATATCAATGATAATAATCAATCTCAGGCCAAAAGGTCGGACGCAAGGGTAAGTTTGAGCGGTGAACGGAGTTGTTCATTGTTGCGAGTTACGCTCTCAATGAAGGGGTCACGGAGATTAATTAAGAGTCTGAGGTTACGCAGCGGGGATGCATTGAAGGGGAAAACACCAAGCTAAAGAAAGAAGAAGAAAGAATTTTAGCGTCCGCGAGGCTAAAAATAGCCTATTGCACTTGTTTTTCCCTATGGCTTTTGTATTCGGAAACCCTTTTTCTGTGAGTTTTGCAAAATAATGGCTCCCAACTATAGCAAACTCTTTTGTTGAATATAGATTGTATCCAAAGAGCTGGTACGCGGAATACCTGCATAATTTTTTATGTTGTCTTTGAGGGCCTCACATTCTATAATGAAATGTTTTTTTGTTTCCCTTTTTAGGACTGACCGCGAATGCATCTCTTTCTTCCCACCTTTCTTTTGGTCTTTCCAGCGCCCTGTTTCACAAAGGAGTTGATTTGATGAGAATTAGTCCTTAATTGAAACAATAAAATTTTAGATCTCCAAGAAATATTGGCTATATGCATGTTGATGGTTATGAGTGGGGTTAAACTCTTCAATGTAGTACTTCTTCTTTCTCCTAGCTATTTCTCCCAAGTGCGTTGGTGGAACTTATCCATAACAAAGTTTTTATCTCTTTACTCTTTGTAGGACACATGTTCAAGCAAATTCCCCATTTACTAAACCATTTGTTATTTTGCAGCATCCAAGTCTTCTTTCTTTTGCACAATCTATCGCTAAACACAACCTTAGGCCATCTACCTTCTTCCATTTGCTCAATTTTTTTGAAATACCTTATGGTTTGCACCATAGCAATTGCTTCAATAGGGCAACCCCTATTTCATATGGGGATAGCATAAGGAGGCGCATACTAATTTTAGATTTGTTTGTAATCCAATGCAGATTTCTCAATTTGTTTCCCTTTGCATCTCGGTTGTGCTACTAGCCCATAGTTCACAACCGTGAGGGAATCTTTGAATCACCTAGAAGCCAAAAGAGTTAGGGTGAGACAGTTACGGCTGCCTCTCACACTGTTTTGAAAGACAGTAGCAACCTAGGTTTTTTCTACAACCATCCCAACTTATATTTCTGTTGAAGTCAATTCCGGGTATTTGTAGTTTGCAACTTCTTCTAGAATGTTTCCTTCAAAGTAGAACTTATGATGGTTATGCTTTCTTTTGTTAGAAAACCACTACTATTGTTTTGCTAATATTGACTTGCATCCCCACTTATACAAAATGCTCAAGGGAACATAAGAGCTCTTGCAAACCAAGAGTTGATTTAGCAATCAATATAAGGTCATCAGCATACAAAAGAAACCTTACCTTGAACTTGCCCAAATGGATACCGTCACCCCCTTGAATTTAGCCACTCTTCAAGCTTGTCAATATATAACCCAAAAGGGTAGGAGACAGTGGGCAACCTTGCTTGACCTCGATATTGCTTCTAAAATTTTCAGAAATGCCTGCTGAAGTTTTTAATTTTGACTTTCACCTCTTCTTACATCCTATGCGTAAGCTTGTCAATATGTAACCCAAAAAGGGTAGGAGACAGTGGGCAACCTTGCTTGACCCCGATATCGCTTCTAAAACTTTCAGAAATGCCTGCTGGAGTTCTAATTTTGACTTTCACCTCTTCATACATCCTATGCACAGCTACTCTCAAATGCATGGGAAGGAAGAATCCAGGCGATATCTCACATGCGGGGTGGGAATCTAAACAGAAGGTCGAGTAATGCTAGCACGGGAATCTAAAAGGGCGATTTCATCACAGAAAAGACCACAAGGTCCGAGGAGATAAGGGTCGCAACCAGATGATATGGATGGTGAACCAAAAAGGGAATCATACATACGGGAAGAGGGGTCCCTCATAGGAGCACAAGAGTTTCAATTTAAGTCTGTCAGACACACATTTTCACCCAAAACTATTGTATTGATAGGTAAAGGATCAATTCATGGAGGTATGAGAGGATCCACCTCACTCATTCGCGTAGACACAACAATACCAGAGAGAGCATAGTTTTTTCATGGTAAAGAAACATTTTGAGAGGGTGACTTACCTGAAACACGAGAACCCGGTGCACATTTGTTCCATAATGACACCAATTTGTGTTGTTGTGGTGAACATAACCCCAACTCACCCATCAATAGATTTTTAAAAAATTCCTTCTCAATATTGGCAGTAGCATCCTCTGTTAAAATTTTGGTATGTGTGTTTAACTATAGACAATGTCACATCATTGTCACCCAATCATAGGCTTCACATATGCCACCTCCAAGAAAAATAACCTTTTCTTAGATAGAATGATTCTGGAAAGTCCACATTAGAACCAACAAATAAACCCTAACCAGAAACACCACTACTGCAGCAATAGAAAAATACCAAGAGAATGTACCTCTACTAAAAGAAGTGTACCTTTACCAAGAGAAGTGCACAAGAGAGATACCAAAAAGACTGAGAATACTCCATGACAATTGTTGCACTACTCTCTCCATACTTACGACCTCTTCTACTGCAGTTGTTTCTCCTTAGACTTGTGCACTAGTCGTTGCAGTGATGCTCCTTAGACTTGCGCACTAGTTTAGTGAGTATGTCTAAATGAGCTAGGAGCCTCCTTATTTATATTAGCATGTCCAAGTGACTTTTCTAGGTGGGCCTTGTCTTTCTGGGGCCTTCTAATTCTTTATTATTATTCTCCTTGGGTCCACTTCTCTTATAGGTTTTACACACATATGTTTAATGGTTCTCTTGCTTCCATAATATTCTATTCTAAGTACAAAGGTTACACTTGGAGGTTATTACCTCTCGCAAGTACCAAAACATCAACACTCCCTCTTAGCTAGGGAGGTATTAACTAAGATGTTATTCATGTAATGGTCTCAAACACATCCATCCATATCACATGGCATGGTAAGTAATCACATGGTCTTGCAGACCAATCTACAGGTAGCATCACCATAACCACAAAGGTTATCTCGTGATCAAACAGATCATGTCACAAGTAGCATGGCCACACGGACCATCTCATGATCAAACAGATCATGTCACAAGCATCACCATCATAGCCAAATAGGATTCGTCATAGTCACACACAAATTATCCAATGGTCATGTCATAGTCATGCATCTAGGGCTTCATCATCCTTCTGGGATTTATATCATCACGGAGATTCAGCTAGTTCATACAGAACTATGCAACTTGTCATCTCACACAAAATATGGCATATAGTTCATACAAAGCTAGTAACCTCGCCAGCTCACACAAAATCTGGAATCTAGTTCATACAGAACTAGTAACCTCGCCATCTCACACAGAATCTGGAATCTAGTTCATACAAAAATAATAAACTTGCCAAGTCACACAGAATCTAGCATCTAGTTCATACATAAATAGTAACCTTGGGTTGGCACACCAGGAAACCGGTCCACAGTGACCAGGCATATAATCATAAGGATTAGGCGATGTAGTGCGCACACACTAACCATCTAGCCCAGGGCCAGGAAACACCTCCAATCACATAGGTTGGCCCTCCGACTTGAAAATTTGGGAAACTCGCCATCCCCGAAGGCTCGAAATCTGTTGACCTTGTGCACGGTCATGTTTATTGGTGCCATAGTCATTAACGAGACCATGAATGACTACCTGCTACTACCAACCTTTGCAAGCAACTACCCCAAGAATCACACATGTGAATCATCACTCCCTTTTACGAGGGACATCCTTATGGACCACACCAAGCTTGTCCCTGAAGTACACAAACTTCACCCTTGACAGAGGCTTGGTCAACACATCTGTTATCTGCTCATCTGTAGTGACATGATGGAGCTTCATTGCTCCCTTCTGCACCATATCTATGATATAATGGTACCTTATCTCGATATGCTTGGACTTGTCATGAAACACCAGGCTCTCTTACAACTTCAGACAACTATGGTTGTCGCAACAGATACAAGTCACCTTCAACTCAAGATCAAATAATTCTGCAAGCAACTTTTGAAGCCACATTGCTTCGCTACTAGTTGAACATGTTTTTATTTACTCTGCCTCAACCGTATTGAGCGCCACACTAGTTTGCTTCATGTTGAACAATGAGATCATAGTTGATCCGAAGGTGAAGCAACATCTAGATGTCCTCTTCCGGCCTACGACACTACCAATTCAATCTGAATCACTATATCCTTGTAGGCTTATCTCACAATTTGAAAAATATCTGAGTCCAAAGCCTATCGTACACGTCTTGATTCAACCATATGCTGACTCAAAGTGTTCACTGCAAAGCATATATATGGCCTAGTGTTCGTCAAATACATCAACAAACCAATCATTTATCTATACATGGTGGTATCCACTATCTATGAAGATGTATCATTCAATAACTTTAGATTTGTCACCATCGGTGTAGGCATGGCTTTACAATCCATCATTCAGAATCTCTTCAGAATATCTACAACATATTTTCCTTGGCATGGGAAAATCTCATTTGGTTTCTGTCATGCCTCTAGACCTAAGAAATAATGCATCATACCTAGGTCTCTCATCTCGAACTATGATGCAATATTTCTCTTGCTCTCAGTGATGAGCTTCTCATTCTTTGTTAGAAACAAGTCATCCACATATAATATTAATATCATTGGTTAGGACCACTACTCGCCCCACCTACCCTGCAAGGTTAGGACCTCCATGACACATAAGAAACGCTCAAACCCATGTTCCAATTGATTTTAACCATTTAAGGTCTCAGGGCTAGTGACTGTTCTGAGGAACAAGGAGGTGTCTACATCCCACTAATCAACAAGTCCAATCATCAACTAGATCTAAACCATCAACCTATTCATCATTAAATCAAGGCACACGGGTAACCAACATCGTTATCAATCATGCATCAACATTAAAAAGGGTCGTTGCGCGTGAAAGTAAACAATTTTAGGACATTCACCGGTCAACATAAGTAAAGGTGCAAGTGGAAACAATTTTCTATATCAGACATACATCTACTTAATTCCAGGACGCCCGATTAATTAGAAAACTTCTCAAGACGCAGAAGTGCAATCTGTCGTCATAATAAAATTCATTTCGTGCGAGAAGACTAAATAAATAAACAAAACCATCAACATTACGTTAACATTTTATGTGCATGAGAATACAATTAGTAAATCAATCATACGAAAACATCATTCTAAAGTTGCAAGTAAAAACAACTTTATCATTCATCAAACAAATAAATAACACTGTGCCAGAGTACAATAATTACATAACCATCCATACATTACATTATTCATGCGCAATTTATTCAACTTTATTTTGCATTCATGGCGCAAGATAAAACATCTACTTTACTTCAAGGGAAAGGTTATAAATGTTAGAATATGAATGAATGTGCTCGTTTTACCAATGACAATATCACTATTGTCACCCAACCATAGGCCGAAGCCACCCTCCGAGCACCTTAACGTTGACAAAGAATCACTATGGAAGCAAACCCTAGGCTAGATAGCCAAACAAAGGATAGCGCACCTTTCCCCAAGGATAGCGCACCAACAAGAGCTAATAAGATAGTCCAAACCCTAACCAAGAGATAGTCCAAGCCAAATGTGATCTGCTAGTTGCAGCAGCTGCAATGGCAGCTCTCCTTCAAACCTGCGCACAAAACTGGGCACTGCAGTGCGCACAAGCACTGCTCTGCAATTCTGAGACTGCCTGCCAGAATGAAGACTGGCCTCGTGTATTTATAGTAAATCTGGCTAACTGCCTGGGCCGACTTCTCATTCTGGGTATCTGTCTATTCAGTATATATTATTTCTTCTGGCCGACTTCTTCTCTTTGAGGCTAATAACCTAATATAAATTATCTTCTTGAGCCGAAAAGTCTTCTAGGGTTATAAGCCAACTTATTAGGGTTACTTCTTGCTTCCCGAAGTATTCTATCCTCGTCAGGTTAACACGTGGAGGTAAATACCTCCCGCAGCTACCATAATATCAACACTCCCTCCTAGCTAGGGAGGTATTACAAGTAATGGTCTTGAGCACAAAAACATACCATTCACCCGGTAGCATCAACATAGTTG
>SNQJ01S0148439.1:0-10797 GCA_010110895.2 Picea sitchensis | reverse complement strand
GATTGATGTTATATGTGTAGTATGTTACTATGTACTATGTACTAAATGGTTGATGCTTTAATGATCATCACTAATCAATTAATTAAATGATCTTATATCTATGTTTTCATGTTTTTTGCAATTGATTCAACATTTTGCATGTTATATATATATATATATGCATCGAAATATATATTTTTTATGTATTATATAAAAAACGCTCCCGCTCCCGGAGATTTTTGAAAATCTACGCTTCCCGCTCCGCGCTCCCAACAGCCTTGGCCTTGTTACCCACTCTCACCTAAGGGTAACTAGAGGAGATCATTTTTCATGATCCACATTGCAGACAATGGTCCCAAAGATGATGACCAGCATTCTCCACAGACAGCAGCCACTTAGATGCCTCTCCCTCGTCATTGATCAGCTCATTCACTTGATAAACAGATTCACCTGATGATGATGGTCCAACACACATGAGGTACATTAGCCATTGTTTCATACAAAGCATTACATTTAATGTATTGGGCATTTAGGTAAGGATCATGGGTTGAAGTCAGATAATGAATCATCAAGCTTGGAAGTTATGTTTTTTGCCTTGTTTGACCTTGGTGGCCATCATGTGTCCTAGTCAAGTGTTGTCACTCTTGGGGAAAATGGGTACTATTGGGAGGCCTTGATAAGGGTAACGTACCTGTACCTTTTCATACTTGATACTTTCCATCTGTTTTCCTTTCATTGTCCTATATTTTGGGAATGGTTGTTACATGTATCCCAAAAAGGTCCATACTTCATTCTCCTATGGGAGGAAAGGGCTTGAATGTCCGAGGTTGATGTTGTTGTAAGAAAGAATGGAAAGAGCATGTTATAAATTCAAAAAGGCAAAAGAAATAAAGGGATGTGAATGATAAATCAAAAGCCAAGTAAGCTTGAGCTCTACCACCTTGCTATGAGGCCATCACCCCAAGTCCTAATGCACTAAATGCATATCTAAAGAAAAGGACTTAATTGAATCCCGATGTAATAAATGCATAAACCTGAAAAGGGGCTTGCGAAGCAGATCAATGAATATCAGAAGGTAAGATAGGGGTGGAAAGAAACAGTGTCGAGGAAAGGGTAACTCAATGCACCAAGCACTCCCTCTACAAAGGCGCTCATGGAGATGAACATCACATGTGGCCTTGCATGTCAATGACACTATGACCATGAAGTAAACCCCGTGTCATACCAATCACTCGCACTTGCACTTTGATTGTTTTCTCGGAAAATACTCCTCTACTTGGGTACTGTCACAGACTCACACCTAATAGGGTTCTATGATGGTCCTCCCATACTTAAACTTGGCAAATTGCATAAAGTCATAAGCTAGTGTGAAGTTTGAAGAAGATACCTAATGTGAATTGCTTACGTGGCTTTTGCATTAAATTGTGTCTCACTTTTTATGATTCTAATGACTCTTGTATCCATGATGGTTGGTCTCACTTGATTCTTTGAGCCCTTAATCGATGATGATGCACCCATTGAGATGGTCCTTTGTGGGATCTGGTGATGTTTTCCCTACACTTCATGGAGGACATTGGAAACCTCATGATGATCATTGGACTTTGAGATGACTTGGCATGCCTCTTAACACCCTCTGGCACACCTTGGACCTTGAAGTTTGAACGTTGCACCTGGGAGCTGGGACATTGCACCATGAGCTTGACGTATCACTTAGAGAGTAGGGATCCCCCACCATGGACATTGCACCCCTAAGTTTGGTCACTCGCTTCTCAGTGTCCTAAGAAAAAGGGAAAGGGTAAGCAACAGTAGAAGGAATTTGCAAAGAGTGCAGAAGCTTCCACGAGAGTAGATCAGCTTGCTACTAGATTGGAGACACATTCTCTATGGTGTAGTTTCTTTCCACTAACATCTTTTCAGGTGTCGAGAGGTATGTGGATAATGGAGCTTCTAGGCACTTGATAGCCAAGAAATCAACTTTGTTCAAACTAGAAGAACGAGATTCTGACATGCATGTAGAGCTTGGTGATGATGCCAAGTACTTAATGATTGGGATGGGTTCTATCTCATTCTACATGCCAACAAGAGAGGTTCTTGAGCTATATGAGGTATTATATGTTCTTGTTTTAACCAAGAATCTTCTTTCAGTTTCTTGTCTAACAAATTTGAGGTGTATGGCTCAAATTGATAATCAGCAAGTGATCATCAAAAAACATAACCATGATCCTAGTCGATTTTTGGCTAGAGGGGTGCATGAGGTGGCCTTTACAAGTTGGCTAGTAGATCCTACGAAGCATAGAACTTTGGTGTCTTAAGCTATATGAGGTATTATATGTTCCTGCTTTAACCAAGAATCTTCTTTTAGTTTCTTGTCTAACAAATTTGAAGTGTATGGCTCAGATTGATAAACAACAAGTGATCATCAAAAAACTCAACCCTGATCCTAGTCGAGTTTTGGCTAGAGGGGTGCATGAGGTGGCCTTTACAAGTTGGCTAGTAGATCCTACGAAGCATGGAACTTTGGTGCATAGTAATGATAATTTGTTTGCGCCTTAGCCCAAACGATTAGGTCACTTGCACTATGGAGCTTTTCCCCTCCTGAAGGACATGGTGGTGGGAATGCCTGATTTCAAGGTGGAGAGGACAAGAGTGTGCAAAGGATGTGCACTCCATAAGCATGCCAAAACTACTTTTCCATGCAATGGGCACAAATCATAAGTGATTCTTGATCTTGTACATTTTGATGTGTGTGCACCCATGCCACTAGCTTCATTGACTAGTAAAATCTATTATGTTTCTAACATTGATTATTCTTCTACAAAAACCTAGATTTATTTTATGAAGACCAACTACAAAGTCATTACTAGGTTCCAAGAGTTCAAAGCTCTTGTGGAGAACCAAACATGTGAGAAAATGAAGGAACTCAGATCTAACAATGGAGAAGAGTATACCTCCAAGAAGTTTGATTCCTTTTATAGATAAGCAAGGATCAAGAGGGAGTTGATAGTGCCTTACAACCCACGGCAAATTGGGGTTGTTGAAAGAAATAACAAGTCCATTATTGAGTCAACCAAGGCTATAGTTCATGGCCTTGATCTGCCTATGCTCCTTTGGACGGAGGCATGCAGCACAATTGTCTACATCTTGAACATGTGTCCTCACAAGGTATTGAAGGACAAGACACCAGAGGAAGCTTTCACTGGTGAAAAACTCCAGGCATCACACTTTCATGTTTTCAGTTGTCCTATAGAGAGTCGCATTCCTTAAGAGAAAATAACTAAATTGGAAAACTCTTGTTTGAAGGGTGCTTTAGTTGGATACAATGAGTTCACTGAGGCTTACAAAGTCTACATTTCTTCACAACCAAATATCATAGTGAGCCAAGACATGAAGTTTGATGAGAATGCATGGTCCTCAAGGTCTCAAGAGCCTCCAGCAGAGGTTGAGGAGGGAGAAACACTTGCTGTCTCAAATGTTGATCCAGAGAAATTATTTCATAATCAGATCAGCAAGGTTTTGAATGTGAACTCAATGTTATAGTACCTTCTAGTTTAGCCAGGAAGCCTAGGTGGCTTACCCAAACATTGCAAGATGCACAGAAGCAAGTTGGAGCTCCAAAGACATCTTTTCGGGTGAGTTATCCTCCTAAAAGTTTTTTGAATTATGTTGCATTGATGTCTTCCATCATTGATACAAAGCCTTACAATTATGAAGAGACCGTAAGTGAGTAGGCATGGCAGGATACCATGGTGGAGTATAACTCCATCATGAAGAACGATGTGGGAGATTGTGCTGAAACCAGTGGGGAAGTCAATGATTAATTCCAAGTGGTTGTGCACAATGAAGCAAGTGGCAGATGGCAGCATAGAGAAGTACAAGGCTTGACTCGTAGCAAGAAGATTCTTCCAAAGAGACGGAGTTCACTATGAGGAGACTGCTCTAGTTGCCAAGTATACATCCATCACATCCTTTATGTCTTTAGCATCAATTTTTGGTTAGCATTTATATCAAATGGATGTAAAGACAGCATATCTTAATGGTCTGATTCACAAGGAAGTATACATCAATCAGCCAAGAGGCTTTGAGGTGCATGAGCAAGAGACCTATGTATGCAGACTATAGAAGACCCTTTACAGGGTGAAGCAAGCACCAAGTCCCTGGTACTCAAGAATTGATGAGTACCTGTTAGGTTTAGGCTTCACTAAAACTATTGAAAATCCCAATCTTTATTGTTTGTCTAACAGACCTAATCTACTTGTTTTAGTCCTATATGTAGATGACCTTATACTTGCAGGTGGTTCTGAGAAGCTCATGGCATGGTGCAAGACAAAGTTGGCATGCAAGTTCAATATGAAGGACATCAGCCTTATGCACTATTTCTTGTGTCTAGAGGTTTGGCAAAGTCCAGATGTGGTCTTCCTCGGGCAAGGTAAGTATGCAGTACAGATTTTGAAAAGATTTCACATGATGGATTGTAAGCCCATGGCTACTCATATGATACCAAATATGAAGTTATCAGCAGATTCAAGTTCAGATTTGGTTGATCCATCAATGTACAAGCAGTTGATTGGATCCCATATGTATTTGGCGAATAGTAAATACCAGACTTTATATTTGTTTTGTAATGAACACCTAAGCCAATATATGGTTGCATCAAGCAAATCCACAAGGTTGTTGCAAAGCATATGCTCCGGTACTTGAAGGGCATAATGCATCGTGGTCTGAGGTATGTAGGAAATAGTGAGTTGACACTGCATGGTTTTGTGGGTTTTGACTAGGCTGGAAATGCAGGTGGCAGGAAGATTAATTCAAGATTCTGCTTCAGTTTGGGTTCAGGTATGATATCCTAGTTCAACAAGAAGCAGGAAGGGGTGGCACTTAGATCAGCATAGGAAAATTACATGGCAATGAATTCTGCTAGCTGTGGTGCCATCTGGCTCCGCAAGTTGATAGCAGTGCTGACCAATCAGATACTGTGGTATACTGTAACAATCAGAGTTGTATCAAACTTTCTGAGAATCTAGTTTTTCAGAACTGGTCCAAGCACATAGATATCCAGTACCATTTTCTCCAGGACAGAGTTCAAAAGGGTGCAGTGATCCTAGAGTATGTTCCTTCAAATTCACAGGTTGCAGAGATTTCGACTAAGCCACTAGCAAGGGGGAAGCTTGAGATGCTAATGGAGAGATTGGACTTTGGGGAGAATACTTTTCTCGCAAAAAAGAAAAAGTGTCAGATGTTTACTTGTGTGCTGCTCACTCCATGTTCCCAAGCAGTGATGGCATGCTTCAGCATCCACTGCAGCTCAGGTTTGTTGTTGGTTCCGGTGCATGACAGAGATGACTGTGTGACTGAAGTGCAGCACCAGTTTGGCCACTAGAAGGCACTTTAGTCTTGTAGAGTGAGAGAGAAACATGCACTACCTGTAAAAGCCGATTTATGTTTAGCTTTTCCTATCTTAGAATTGCCTTTTTCGGTTTTAGAGTTTGATTTTTCAGAATTAGCATGAGTGCTATTTTAACAGCTGTTTGTATTTTGAATACATGCTTAGCATTGAAATAGCTAGGGCACGGTCACTAAGGCTGGGAGATCTCTATCCTAAAAAAAACTAAGTCACTAAGGCTGGGGGAGCTCTATCCTAGGAAAAACTGCATGCAGGAAGGGCACATTTTTTTAGGCAGCTTAGGGTTTGTCCATTCTTAACCTAGGCACACCACTAGTGTGTTCTATTTTTATAACCTACCTTTGCTTCTCATATAAAAGAAAGGCAGGGGTGTGAGTGAGGTATTGATTTTCCAGTTATGAGCTACTGCTGTATGGTTTTCTTTTTCAGTGACTTGAATACAGATGCAGTGTTGAGTCATTCAGATCTATGAGTATTTGCTGTTATATTTCCAGCAGTATGTGTTTGTAGATTAGCATACTCAGATCTGCTGTTTTGATTAGAGAGTTGTTTTAAGCTATCTAGTTGTTAGGGTTTAAAATCTGAGTGCAGAATATGTTTACCCAGGTCTGAAATAAACATCGTATCGGGGCACATTCACTGAAATCCTCCAGATCTGATTAATAAGGCTTTGATTTTAAAACTTAGAAAACCTTCTAATTCCTATGATTTCTTGGCCGATCATGAAAAGGTCACCACCAATCATGCTCCATATTGTTTTTAAAAAATAACAAAGAAGATCATCTAGACCTAGAGACTTATCATTCTTCATCTTGGACAGCACAAAATGGATCTCTTCCTTACAGATCTCTCTATTCAGCAGCTCTCTTTCAAAGGGAAAAACTTTAGTTGGCACAACTCTACTAAATTCCTCCTCCTGCACCTGCTTAGAAAGAGGATTCAGCAAAGAAATTCTGGAAATGAAGGTCGAATACGTTCCTGATCTCCTCTATGTATTCCTCCAAAATGCCATCTGGCTTGCACAGACCCAGAATCTTCTCCAACACATTCTTCCTTTTGAGATAATCAAAATAAAACTTGCAGGGCTCCTCACCCTCTTTGGACCAATGAATTCTGGCTCTGGCTCTGGCACCCCTGGCTTTAAAGTTTATACTCCTCACATCTGYTAGAGTGCTCTGATTCAACAAATTCCAACTGAAATTTGGGTGTTGGAGAGGTCCTCGTCCAAGAGAATTCTAACAGTTTCTAAATCACTCGAGTCTCTCTTCTCATTTCTTCTAATTCTAGCCACCAATCCTACCCTATCCCTAAAGAATTAATTGTTCTTTCAATGCCAACTTCCCACCATAACATCCATCCACTATCATCAGAAACGCAAGGAACAAGATCACATACCCTAAGTATTTACTACTAACACCTTACAAACTTCAAAGGCCTTCCTATTATAATGATTGATTTTACCTCATTTCAAAAAGATACAGCGAAAAGAAGTAATAAGAAATTGAGAATCAAAAGACTACTATGAATTCCCAAACATTTATTTACAAATTATAAATCTTGAAAAAGAAACTGAATTTGTAAAAAAAAAATGCAAACAATAAATTGCATAGAGAGCATAATAGGGAGGAGAAACCAGTAATTCACCAATGCAATACAGGATAGAGGTTCAAGTTTTACCAAAATTTAAGCCTCTAAATATCTATGATAGATAATTATTTGTCAATTGGGTCTAGTCTGGGTGGTTAGGGAGGAGAAATGGTATATTCCCCACTCGGGTTCAAATCCTGCTTGTTACACGTTTCGCTCTTTGTGAGCCAATTGTTGTTGAGACTGTGAACCATGAGAAATATCCACTCTTGCTTACAGGCATGATGGTGGGGTGAATAATAACATGTGACAAAAAATGATAGCAAATTATTTGTTTTGCATGGTGTAATTGAAACTCTTTTCTTAAAGAAAAAGAATCAAAAGGTTTGATGCATCTTCTCTCCACTGAATGTATTCTATGGTATTAGATCCACATGAAATTGATCTGTTATGTGGTTGACAAGCTTTATTGTTGGCTTGAATATTCTTTTATGGTTCTACTAAGCAATTCCACAATTCAATTACAAGATTAACTAGATAATACAAGGGTTTACAAGAATAAATGGATGTGACGCAAATATATATACATATATAAAGACATTTCAAAGAATTCGCTTTATTGAGAAAAAAAATTGAATCTATTCTGTACACATTGTTATCTATTTATATTGGGATGAATTTCTGAAATACATGTAAATATGCACTATGCATATCCCAGGACTAAAGCAATACAATAAATATGGAAAATCCATAATAGAGTAGATTTATATACAAATCAAGAATCATGTAATTCATGGCTCTAGATCTAGATTTGTCGCGAGACTATAAAACTTATCATCAATATCTTCCTCCATAAGCACTTTTTAAGTAATATATGTAATATTAACTCTTGATCTATGCATCACCAACATTCAAATTATGTATGTTTCCAATTAGAGCCAAAACATGTTAGCTTTTGGGGTTACTCAAAGTGTTTTCACCTAGCTAGGAGAGCACTAGGTCACCTAGTCCCTTGGTGATGCTTGATGGACATATGGATGGCTCAATTTGAGTGGATGCTTGACCTTGGATAGAGTGCTAGCATAGCGCACTTACCTAGGAGGTTATTATCCTGTGACATGATGACTAACCCATAGGTGCACACAATAGGAGTCGGTTGCTTGATTAGAAGAGGTACCTACCTACAAGGATGAGCATTAGGCTCTTGGATGAGGACACTTAGCCCTGAGAGCATGGGAACATGTGACATACACCTTGGAGATTGGATACTTGACTTCAAGATGCTTGGGTTGAGGAGGCATACTTAATGGAGGTTGGTTGTGGACCCAAACACATATGCTGAGGAGAAGCATTGGAGCAAGTAACTACCTTGGCACATGTGTTGAGGAGCATTGGGGACAAGAGGACATGTGTCACACAACTAAAGGATGAGCACCTTGCATGAGGACACTTGGAGACTGAAACCACCATGTAAAAGGGAGCGTTGGTCTAGCATCTTGTTGGATAGCACACCATCTTGGAGGAGGGGCATTAGGCCCAAGGGGCATCATGCTAGGAAGAAGGGGCATCCATTTTCTCTTACTAGAAGGAAGAAGATCAAAATCCCCTTCATTTATGGCAGTTTTTCAATACGGATTCCCTTCATCCTCTACATAGGCTAGAGGGTCGGAAGCCAGAACCATGTAGCAATGCATGGGCATTACTGATTTTGTGACTGTGAAAGCATGAGGTGGCTCCTCAAACTGGGATCTCGTCCTCCTCGGATCTGCAAGATCATCCGCAAGATAATTGATTGTCGGTAGGATGGACCATGCCCACTTGGGTATCTAATGTTGTTGATGGTAGATGCCCTAGCTAGGGTTTGAATGCATTGGAGAGTCCTAGCTTTTGATCAGGTTGAGGGACATCTTGTACCAGCTTGTGATAAGTTGTTGGTATGTTCTTGTAACCTCATTTGTTGTATACATGAGAAGTACTTTGCTGTCCAAACTTTGTGTACTTGCAGATCTGATGTTCAACTTATGTTCTCATGGTGATCAAGTAGTTTCTATTGCTGGTTATATATGTTGATTTAACATACAATCAGCAGATTTTGTTGAGTGATTTGAATAGTAAATAGAAGCTAAAAGGGCAGATTTGTGGCTGTAACAAATCTGTTGTTTATAAGTTATTTTAGGATATGTTATATGTTGGGGATTCTGTCCCTAGAGAGGGAAACATTGTTTCCTTGAAGAACAATTGTTCAATGTTTATTTTCTTGGGCTGCTTTATGTATTTGGTTGGACATAAGTGAAATATATGCTGCTGTAATGTATATTTCAGATTCAGCTATAACGCTGAGTTTACAGGAAACAGATTTGGGAAACCTCAAGTAAATGATGTGAAATCTATGAATTTTCATTGAGCATGGATTTTTAAAATTTTGCACATGGTATCAAAGCAAATTGGATGAGATTACCTTCTTGCTGATTTGAAGGCTGGATATTTCAAGTTGTTAAACCTAGAAGTGGATGTTGGGTAGTGAAACCCTAGTCTGTTTGAGATGAGCACTTGCACCCATGAAAGGTTTGATGGGTTGAATGTTGATATTATGGTAGGTGCGGGAGGTATTTACCTCCATGTGTAAACCTGACGAGGATAGAATACTCCAGGAAGCAAGAAGAAACCCTAATGAGTTGGCTAATAACCCTAGAAGACTTGTCGGCTCAAGAAGATAATTTATATGAGGTTATTAGCCTCCAAGAGAAGAAGTCGGCCAGAAATAATATGTTAAAATTTCAGACCCCAACCCTGTTTCAGTCTCGCTGATTTTTCAGCCAATGTTTAATGCCCAAACCCAGTTTTATATCAGCAATTAAATACACAGCAGAATATTAACTTCAGAACTGAAACATGAGAGTTCTGAACATCGTTTTAAGTGCAGAAATAAAATATCAGCAGTATGCAAAACTCAGAAAATTTAGACACAAGAATTTTCGGTCTAACTTTGACCCTGGAAAAACCCACAAAGGGAAAACCAGTGAGAGAGGGAGATTTTTATTATTTAGGAGCTTCATAGAATTCTGTTACAGCATATTCATCTTCAGAAATTTAAATGACAAACTTATCTCGACAACCGTGCCAATTCTTCACATAGGAAAATGAGCCAACTCCTCAAAATTCTTCCCAGAATTTTCTGCAATAAATTACAGGTCTGCTCCTCAATTTCTGTGCCTCCAAACTGCTGTACGGCCACCTTGAAATTCGTGCCAACTGCCTCAGCCCAAAAACAGAGCAATAAATGTTGCACAGCCGCCTTGGGAAACGTGCCAAAACTCCCAAAAAACAACACAGATCTTTCTGCTCGAAATCTGTGCCAAAAGGACAGTTGTATGGACTGTACGAAATCCGTACAGTACAGACTATACTTTCTGTCTTGAAATTTGTGTCCTTTTTCCTGCTGTACGGAATTCGAAATCTGTACAGTACGACCTTTTCTGTTGGACTGTACTTTGCCTCGATTTCTGTGCTTACTCCTCTTGTTGTACGACCTGCTCAATCCATACAGTATGGCCTGCCTTCAATGTTGTCCTTGTTGCCTCAATTTTTGTGCTAGTTTATTGCCTTGGGATGCATGCCCTAACTCTCAGAAATGGCTGCTCTCTTGCTGCTCGAAAATGCTCTCTCTCTTGCTCTCTCCAAAATGCTTGAACAACCCAAGAATGGGTGCACCCTCTTGCCCTAATCGACCTCATGAGGGAAGGTGAGGGGTTTTCTAATCTAACGGTTGAGATTAGATTAGATGGGTGGCTGAGATTTGGTGTCTCTTCACTCACCCTCACTTTAGTCAT
>SNQJ01S0148438.1:0-23574 GCA_010110895.2 Picea sitchensis | reverse complement strand
CTCCCGGGTACCTAGCTACATCAAATGTGTTCAACAATGTGCTGAAAAACTGGATAGGTTATCAGTTCCATTTTCCTATTCTGTGGATTCCAATAGAGAAATATCAAGTTCATCATAAGTTACCCAAGAAGGTTGAAACAACATCTTGGCAAAGGATACAATGCGTTCAAGGATTCAGAGCTCCAACAAACAACACTTTCCACAGCTACTCCAAAAGTAATTTGCATGCTCAGAGTCGGTTTCCGGATTCTGATTCAGATTGAAGTTGCCTGAGGACATGCAACCTTTTTAGTTGGGGGGGATGTTAGGACCCTATAATGTACCTTTTTGTTCATACTTTTTGCTATCATTACATCCTTTTCCACTCACATTTAAGCCTACATTATCACCTTAACCTATCTTTCCAAAGGTATATAACGTTTCTTCTCTTTGCTATATGTTTAATTTTTTTACATGTAATTTCACATTACTCTCATACTTAGCCATCGATCAGAAACATATAGTTGCTGAAACAGTTTGAGCTGCAGATTATATATTGTTGCTGCTTGAAGACCCGTTGCTGAAACAGTCAACAACACGCAAATCCCGTTGCTGAAATAGTCCATGATTTGCGATGCTGGAGCAAAAATTCACACAGCAGTAACAAGAAGGAGCAGTTACACTGGCCGCAACAACCGTACCTTAAGCCAACACCAACCATCATTGCTGCTTCAGACCACGTTGCTGAAATAGTCAAACATAACGCAAATCCCATTGCTGAAACAGTCTGTGATTTGCGATGCTAAAACAATATACAACAACAGTAACAAGAAGATAAATAAAGAAGCCGTTACACCAGCTGCAACAACTACACCTCAACCCAACACCATTCCAACTACTGTAAAAACATTTTGGTACGGGAGATCATAATATCCTATTCCAGCATAGAAGATTAGATCTGACTAAGAATAGGATTCGTACGTACACATGTAATTTTATGATCAATTGTATTAAGAGGATTCTCCTCTTTAAATAAGGGGAAATCATCATTAGACCGGGGGAGGGATTTTTGGATAGAAAAGAATTACAAAGAAGAGCGTGTTCACTTTGGATATTGTAACATGATACATTTGACAGATGAATAAAATATTATTCTGAGCATTTCTTCTTAGTTCCTTTCATTTCCGGGGAATCTTGTGAGAAGGAGAGGGCCCATCTTCTTCACAAGATTAACCCATTAGTTCTGTAGTGTGTTAGTATTATTTTTGTTCACGCCTTGTTTAAACTCTGTTTTGCTGAAACTCTACCTTACTAAAACTCTGTTTTGTTGAAACTCTGCTTTACTGATTGTTACATTGTTTTCATACAATTCATTCCTAGGTAATTGTTGATTATTCTGATTGGTAATTATGCTTGATGAATTTATGAAAGTGTGATAATCAGAGACAGGTGTTGAAGATTCCTGCTTGGGGAATAGGGTCCTGTTCTCTGTTATAGAATAGTTAGCCTTCATTACTTGTTAATCATTTTGATTGGTAATGAATTTATGAAAGTGTGATAATCAGAGACAGGTGTTGAAGATTTCTGCTTGGGGAATAGGGTCTTGTTCTCTGTTATAGAATAGTTAGCCTTAAGTACTTGTTAATCATTTTGATTGGTAATGAATTGATGAAAGTGTGATAATTAGAGACAGGTGCTGAAGATTCCTGCTTGGGGAATAGGGTCCTGTTCTCTGTTACAGAATAGTTAGCCTTCAGTACTTGTTAATCATTTTAATTGGTAATGAATTTATGAAAGTGTGATAATCAGAGACAGGTGCCGAAGATTCCTGCTTGGGGAATAGGGTCCTGTTCTCTGTTACAAAATAGTTAGTCTCCCTTGCAGTATGCTGAAAGATTTCTTTTCCTAGGTTGTTGTTTCTTAATGTAATCCAGGATTCTTCTGATAATTATTTTCCTTTGAATCTCAAACTCTGCAATAGATAGATTGCTTTTCTGTAATTCAAAGTAGAACTTCAGTCTGTCCAAAGCAAGGTGTGATTAGTGTACTTCTACTACAAATCTAGATTTCTTTTGAGATTGAACATATACAATGTGTGATTGCCTTTGAAATAAACAAACTTCCCTGGGTTGACAATTTATGTAACACTTGATTGTTTAGTTAATAAGCAATTATAGTGACCAACAATGACCGGGTGAAAATATATATAGTGACCAAAAGGTGGATCAAAACATACACAACAACCCCATAGCACCATCCATTGAGTTCAATTCCCTCTTAACATGAGTAATGTTGAAAGATAATAGGTTCGAGATAAGTGCCCAAACAATTTGGGTGTATCGTTTCATCAACTTTTAGCTAGGAGAGTATATCTTACGTACAAGATTCACAACAAGCTCAAAATCTCCAAAAACTGAAAGGTGACCACAACCAAGATTATAAGCATTTTCAATGCCTAGTAATAAGGCTTCGAATTCAGTGACATTATTTGTGCAAGCAAACTCCAACATGTAAGAAAAGTTATGAATTTTCCCCACAGGAGAGTACAAGATTATTCCAGCTCTGTTATCTTCACTAGAGCATGAACCATCAAAGTGCATGTGCCACATACCATCATCTAAATCGATTTGTTCCAAGGGAATGTTACCCTCCTCAACAAAATGGAATACACCCCTAGGTCCTCTTCGATGTAGTTCAAATTAGGTTGTGGGATAGTTTCTATGTAAGGTGAAATCCTTCCCTCTCTAAGGAATATAATATTTTTACCATTCCGATGAATGGATAAGTGTGTCTCGTCGAGTGAGAGGTATCCACTTGTCAAATCTTGCCAATCTCTTCCCAGGATGATTGAGTAATTTTTTACTAGCATATCAATTACCTGAATACTAAGGGTTGTCCTTATTCCATGGTGTGCACACAAAACTAAGGTCACATTTTTAATCTCACCTATGGTCGTTTGTTGTAGACTATTATAAGAGAGAATGCTTCTAGCATTTTCATTTGTACAAGACAATCCTAGATCTTCCATAATAATCTTCGACATCACACTTGGGCCTGAATCGCCATCAATGAGGCAACAATGGGTGATCTTATCCATAATCTTTACAGAAATATAAAAAGAGGGATTTTTTTACAGGGTATCTAAATTTATGTACACCTTCTTTATTTATAGATGAATCCTCTTCATTTACCTCTTCAGAGAGATTCGCTACAACAAAATATTTTCCTTCCATCAATTGTTTTAGATGCTTTTATTGTTTAGGGACAACAACCATGTCCAGAAGGGTTTCATATGCTTAGATGTTGGACAACTAATTTAGGATATTGTATTTGGAAGAGGGGAGAGGGAAAGTAGTTCCTTGAATACCAGGAACCTTAGGAAATTGAATAGTAACAACTGATGAGGATGAGCTCGGGCTAGAAGAATTGCGGGGAGGATCATATTTGCCTTTGGGAACATAGGATTTTTTCCTAGTATTAATGATCACGACATCTTCTGGATCTCCAAAATCTAGGACAACGATGGTAGTTTCTGGTCTTTTACCAAATATCTTATCTCCGACACTCTTCCTTAGCTCACATGTGGTTTCCTCGTGGTGTTCTTCGCAAAAGTTACACCAACTTCAAGGCATGATAACTTTAGGATAAAAATTATTTTCAATTGGACTTCTAAAGGGTGGTGCAGAAGAGGATGAAGCTCTAGGGGTGAGAGGAGAGACATTTCCCTTTCTCTCATACACTATCATACGATTATTAATGTCTTGGACTAGCTGTAAGAGAGTGAGCATGTATGTCTGTTTAACTGATTCACTCTGAGGAAGACCTGTTCTTTCAAGTTGTTCTTCATACTCTAAACAAGTATGTAGAGAAGAACCAAGGTTATCAATGGCTTTTTCCTCAAGCCTATGATGATATGGGGAAGGTAATGCATTGTAGCAATGCATGAAAGCGGCTTGGTTATGAGGTCAAATGAGTTCAGGGATTTTATTGTATAACTTAGTGAAACACAAGTTGGAGGACTTGATGGTCTCACCATTCTTATAGGCGATGCTATTGTACTCCTGTAACTGCTCAACTGGTCTTTTAGATTTCCCATAGGTGGATTTGAACCAATAAAATAACTCCTCCCAAGTAGAAAAATCTTAGGAGGAAGGTCAAAGAAATCGACTGCAACCTTTCCTTCCAAGGAATTGACAAATAGGCACATGCAAGTATCATTTTCATTGGCTCCTATGTTGTGAAAAGCATTAGAAAATGCCACTAGGTGTTCATTAGTAGTGATAGTGTTATTCCCCAAAAACCTAGGAAGATGCTCTTTGAATTTAGGAAGTGGATGAGTAGCAGGTGATAGGTTAAGAGGAGAGGAAACATGCCACAGTGTGGTTGTGGCGTCTTCTTGAAATTGAAAAAGCCCATACTTTTTGATGAATTTGGTGGGATTTGTGGTAGATTGGACAGGGATATGGTGGCTATATAAGCTACCAATCATTGACGAAGCTGAAGACTGAGAGGAGGAAGCACTTCTAGTGCCACCAGATCCACCACTAGATGCCATCTTGTGAATGATAGGTAAGGGAGAGAAAGACAAACTAGATGAATAAGACAATGTTCTCCTTAGAGAACTTTGTTGGGTTGATAACACAATGTTCCTTCTTCCTATTTCAACAATAGGATTAATTTCAGGTGATAAGCCTCTTCTTCTCCTAGAAACACGAGAGTCTAAGGACATGAAAGGATTGCCAAAGATGAAGGAACAAGAAGGCTATTGCTGATTTCTCAGTTGTCTACATCTATCTTCCCAACGTTCTTGGGAACTAATGTCTCGTTCAATTGCTGCCCAAGAATGATTAAGCTCAACCCATGTATTAGCAGTGTCTAAAATGGTGTTAAACAAATTCAAAGCAATCCTAGTATGATCTTGAAGACCGGGCTCAATATTGGGCTGCCTTGCAACATGTATATTCATTAAGAAATAAATCAGTCAAATAATCCATATCAAAAAAAGAGATGTATTCGATGATAATCGAGCATGAAAATCAACCAGAGAGGTATTGAATATCTCCCTAGTATGGTCGCCAAATAAATGTTGAGGAAAAGATATGAAATGATCTTACTCAAACATTTTTAGATCCCGCTTGGCTAAAGTAAGATAGATGGGAATATCACCCTATGTTTATAGCCATCAAAATTGGTATCCTAATTCACAAGTATTGTTTACAAGTGCTTAGGGTGGTTTTTTTATAAATAAAAGCTTGCTGAAAAATTCATTATTTATGTAATCTTCTGAACATAACAAATGATGAAATAAATATAGAGACATAATTAAAGACACCAAGTCAATAATCAAAACAGATGAGACATAAAGAAATCGTTTATTTCATTCCAAATCATCAAAATAATCGTTCTCTTTACAAAATTTCCCGAGGAAGTTTTGGACCAAAGTCAAACTTAGATGTCCCCGATGAAACATACAAAAGGACTTTAGACAGAAAGTAAAAAACTTAACTTTAAAATATGGATCAACTTGCCACACATTGCTGCCCACTCGACTCTACACAATAGCCTTTTTCAGTCATGAAATTTAATTCACAAACAGACAAGTCTACATAGACTATCAAAGATAGATCAACACCTCTGAAAAACAAGTGTCTGAATGATGTAATTCAACCCTGAATCTTGCCGAGTACAATAGGACCCTGCTATCATAAAAAAGAATTATGCTTCTAATGAATTAAGGAATGAATGAAAATTGAATTATCTCAACAAACTCAAAGAACAAACCTTAGTATGCTTCTCCTTCTATTCTCCCCTTGTTCCTCATTTTCCCTCTGCCTCTAAGAAAATTAGAATTGGTTGAAGTAGTTGAACTACTTCTTTAGTTAAGTTAACTAAAACTCAACCTAATTTTTAGTTAAGGGGGAAAATGAATCATAATAAGGTTTTTTAATAAATAATAACTAGTAGGTGGGATGCCTTGTGATTCCCTTTAGTTCTTTAACAATCATAACACAACTAGTTAATAAAAAAAAACATCCCTCCTTGTGACTTCTTTATCACCTTCATATTTTGACAATTTATATCAATGACAATTGAAATTATTTCCAAAAATATATTACCCATATATCCAAAAAATAGTGTGTTGTCCAAAATTTCAGAAGACAACTGTTCTCAACAATTAATAAATTAAAACTTAAAATCCATATTTGCCACTCTGGGAGGCAATCTTTCCCTTGTTACTGTTTTCACCTTTTGATCTCCCTGAATTTTCTTTAGGCTGTGTGGATCCTTTAGGCCTAATCTCACTGATCAAATAAGAGCAATCATCTCTCAAATGCATGTGGGAGGACATGGATTTGGCAGAGTCATTTGAGGGTGAGGAAGGGGCAACAATGACTTTTCCTTCGTCAGGAGCATGGTGGGCCTCAGGTTTTAACCTTTTACTTGCATGTGAATATTGTACTGGTGAGTGGACAGGGGCAGCTTGGACAATTTGATTAATAGGTGGAGGAGAAAGTAGAGACAAGTTAGGCCAGCCACGATGTTGGGAGACTGTCGGGTGGACAATCTCTTTCCATCCGTCATTTTTGGGGACTTCAGGTTGCAATGAGACATGAGGAGGAACCAGGATACAAGGGACTTGTGGGTCTTGGAAGGGAGGCCTTTCAGGCCTAGGTTGGACCACTCCTTGTCAAATCTAGTTAAAAAATCAAGCTTGAAATAGCTGGCCTAACTCTTGCGATTCTGCATCAAAGTGTATAGATAATCTTGGCCTTCTTGGGCTCCTATTCCAATTTCCTCTTCCTCGGTTACCCCGACCATGGCTACCTCTGCTGAAAAAGATCATTCTTGTATGCATAATTGATTAGCAAATAGTTTCTTTAACAACCATACATGACAACTCTTTTAAATATGAAATAAAATTTGGCTCAACAACATATCAGACTCATGCAATCCAATCCATACAAATTGTTTAATATTTGTCAATGATCAGGGGGTGAACAAGGGTTCTGGGATATGTGAGGGATTGTATTGAGAGAAAAGTGTTAAAATGAGGGGGAAAATATCATGATTACTACTCACAGACATCAAACAAACAACTGTATCGTAAACCAAAATAATATATCACTGTAATTCGTCCCTGTGCGATCTCTTTAAATGTTATAATACATAATTTATCTTAACCGTAATTAAATTTTAAGAACATGGAGTGGATAGTGAATATGGGAAAGCGAGGGGAATTGTAATGTGCAAAAAGTGGAAAAATGGTCGGGAAAAGAGCTAATATTGTTCGAAAAACCAATTAAGTAATCCATAGAATAAATTCTGTATTCAATAGAACTATTCAAACACCAATTAAACAATTGTTGTGACCAATTAAACAATTTTTGTAGGTTAAAACTTGTTCACTGTCCCACATCTAATTTCCTTTAAAAATTTTCAATTAATACAGTGTATAGTGATATTCAGAATCATTATGCCTTTCAAACATTTTGTTAAAATAATTTTGTTTCCTTTCATTTACTTCCCTTTTATATTTAAAACAAAATCCAAAGGAACACACAGTCATATTGCTTCAACTTTGTTCAACATATAAAAACATCAACCACTGCCCATAATTTATAAATCGTCAAATGAAACATAGACACAGTTCCTTCCTGAGTTGAACAAACTCTTTTAAAACATGCCCGATTCCACTCCTTTGACAATATTAACAATTAAATTTTCAATGACACCATACTACTAAAAACCCTATGCTTCATCTCTGATAGTGCAATAAAAAAAAATGATGCATGATGTCTCCATAAATCATACACAGTAGACAACCAAGCCACAATCATCAACTCTTCAAATTGCAATAATCTCGATTGTGCAAATTAAACAGACAAAAACCACCACTTCAATTTATACCACACTGTAGGAACACACAAACCAACACACAATGAAAAGAGGCATCTCTGTGACTGTACATTACCATTTATTCCCAATCAATTAATTTATAACAATGTTGAGTTATTGATTCAACTATCACAACAAAAGGAGGCAACGACTGTATACCAATTATCATTTCCAATTACAACTCTCCAATAACCAGATCAAACAAAGATGAGCCAATAATCAAATCCATTGTCAATACTACTCAACCAACTTATGACAGTCAACATGGTACTTGACATAGTGCGACTAGTTGAGTTTACAAAATCAGGCTCTGTAACTAATGAACATAATAAATAATCAAGAGCTCGCTCGATCACCAAACACAGGTAGACTGGAGGTCGACCATATCAAAAATAGGTGAGAACCTTTGAGACAAGCAAGGTGGAACCACAAGCCTTATAACCCTTATCTTTGTAAAATAAGGTGACAGTTCAACACCATGTAGGGTAGGCCATGATGTAGAGGAGAAACGATTTCTCATTGGAGGGTACCCAATACCAAGAATGCGTAGAGTCATCACCCTTGCGCTCTTCTCAAGAGCTGGACCAACTTTTATAGCTGTCTGGAATTAAAATCACCCGGACCCAGGTACTACCAAGCAACCCTAAAGCATACTTCTTGGCATAATGTCCCCCCATAACCAATTGTGTTGATACCAATACCACAAAGAGACCACAACCGGTGAAAAGATATCTGATTGACCAAAGATTGGATGAAACATAAACAACAACCCACTTAGCACCCGAATTATGGGATGGATTTACCATAATTGTGAGGAGGCAACCAAATAAGTCATGAGTGAAATTATTTATAAAACCCATAGGAACAACATAGAGCCATCGCGGTTCAACCCACACACACCAACTAATGAAATCAAAACTTCCAACCATTTATTTTTCCATTTACCTTGAATAAACCACGGTCATTCGGAGAAAACACCATGTGTTTACAGTTTCAATATATTGCAACCACAGAGACCAACTACATTCACAGGAGCCGCGTTCATTTCCTTACATGAAGCCCGAATGCATGTGCGTGAAAGAACCATACACAGGATAATGGCTGCCAAAATGTGAAATTTGCGACCGAGCGTTTCTTCCTCTTCTTGAAAATCAGAACTTAACCACAACAAAACCAAATGAAAATAACCATGCTAGTGTGGTGGCATAGTGGGAGGTAAGGTGACATGAATTCTGCCTTAACTGCATCCTCCATTTCATTTTAATTTTAGGTAATTTACCGCGACAAACTATTAAAACAACCTACCATTAATTTCATTACGCCGAAACTTGCACACATTTCCTTTCCAATTCGCCCACTGTCCATGATAACCATTTCAAAACCAGCACAGTACCATTATATCAAAATGTGCTCAATGCCAAACTCAATTCAAATCCTTATAGCCATAACATTTACTTTCTTTTTACCCAATTTCATTTTGCACATAGTATAGCATAGCATAGTAAAGTATAGTTTCCTTCCTTAGTTTTTCATATTGTTCTTGTCCCTTGTTGTTACTAACATGTGTCTTGTGCATTGGCATTATTTGTACGAAAACTCCAATCTGTAAGGAAAGTTATGAATTTTCCCCACGGGGGAGTACAAGATTATACGACTCCGTTTCCTTCATTAGGCATGAACCATCAAAGTGCATGTGCTACATACGATCATCTAAATCGATTTATTCCAAAGTGAATGTTATCTTCCTCATCAAATATGGAATACACCCATAGGTCCTCTTTGATATAGTTCACATTAGGTTATGGGACAATTTCTATGTAAGGTGAAATCCCTTCCCTCTCTAAGGACTATAATGTTTTTACCATTTCAAGGAACAAATAAGTGTCCAGGTGGTGGGAGGGTATCCACTGTCAAAACTTGCCAATATCTTTAAAATGATTGAGTAATTTCTTACTAGAATATTAATTACCTGAATACTAAAGGTTGCCCTTATTTCAGGGGGTATGCACCCCTGGAAACTAAGGTTACATATTTAATCTTGCCTATGGGTGTTTGTTGTAGACTATTATGAGAGAGCATGCTTCACAGCATTTTCATTTGTACAAGAAAAACCTAACTCTTCCATAATAATCTTAGACATCACACTTGGGCCTGAATAACCATCAATGAGGAAACAATTGGTGATCTTGTCCATAATATTTACATAAAAAAAAAATGGGATTTTTACGAGGTATCTAAAGTTATGTACACCTACTTTATTCTGTTGAACCTCTTCATTTACCTTTTCAGAGAGGTTGGATACAAAGGAAGATTTTCCTTCCTTGAATTGTTTTAGATGCCTTTGTTGTTCGGGGATGACAACCATGTCCAGGAAAGAGGTTTACATCTTGCTTTGATCATTAAGCTTGTGATTTAGGATTTTGTATTTAGAAGAGGGGAGAGGGGAATTTTTTCCTTGAATATCAGGAACCTTAGGAGTCTGAATAGTAGCAGCTAGTGAGGATGAGCTTTCGAGGCTAGAAAATTCGAGGGAGGATCATATTTTTTCTTTGGGAGCGTATTAGAGTTGTTCATAGTATTAATGATCATGACATCTTATGGATTTCAAAATCTAGGACAACGATGGTAGTTTATGGTATTTTACCAAAGATCTTATATTTGGTTCTCTTCCTTACCTCACATGTGATTTCCTCATGATGTTCCTCGCAAAGTTGGAACCAACTTCAAGGGCATGATAGCTTTAGGCTGAAAATTATTTTCAATTGGACTTTTAAAGGGTGGTGCGGGAAGGCAGTAGAGCTCCAAGGGTTAGAGGGGAGACATTTCTCTTTTGATGATACACTATCATATGACTATTCATGTCTTGGACTGGTATCAGAGGAAGTAGGACATGTATGTCTGTTTAAATGATTCTCTCTGAGGAAAACTTGTTCTTTCAAGATATTCTTCATACTCTAAACAAATATGGAGAGCTTAGGAGATTATAAATGGATTTCCTCAATATTATGACGATATGGGAAGGTAATGCATTGTAGTGATGCATGAAAAGAGGCTTCGTTAGAGATTGAATGGTTTTAGGCATTTGATTGTATATAACGAGTGAAATGCAAGTTGAAGGGACTTGATGGTCTCCACCATTCTTATAGGAGATGTTGTGTACTCCAGTGGCACTTTCGAGGATGGGGTTTTGGACTTCCCATAAGTAGAGTTGAACCAATAAACTAACTCCTCCCAAGTGAAAATAATATTGGGAGGAAGATAAAAGAAATTGATGTGACCTTTCCCTTCCAAGGAATTGACAAATAAAAGCGTACAAATATCGTTGTCATTGGATCCTATGTTATGAAAACCATTAGAAAATACCACCAGGTGTTCATTTTGTAGTGTGATTTATTCCACAGAAAACCTATGTGGTGGGAAATCCCCTATGGACTAGCATTTAGGGTTATATTATGCATCAGATAAGACCAAAAGAATCCTAATTTCTACCTTAGTCCCAGACCTAATCCCCATTTCTCTTAAGAAAATACATGGTTAAGCAGACATACCTTGTTACGGATGTTTTGATGTTGATCCTTCTTCATGATTTATCACTTGTTAGCAACTATCCTGCTAAGGCTGACCTGCGTACAAAACCAACAACAAACTCTACATGCATTTGTTCTATAGATTAATGGGTTAGAGATTCGACATATATTCACTTTAAACTATGAAGAACTCATATAATTGGAATGAGGAAAAGCATTTCTTTATTAGTAACTTTAATGAATCAACTTACAATGTGAGACCGACCACTTCTCCATGGATCAGTCCCGGGCTTCTCTTCAAATGTCCTCTAACTTATTTGCTTTGTATCTCTCTTTGCAAAAGGATGGCTAAAGGGTTGGAAAATGGAATGTACAATTGAGCATAGTTTCTACTTATTCTCCTCTTCAAATGGGACCCTAACCCCTTCTTTTATAAGCTAGAAAAAGCTAGGTATTTAGTCGAGTGAATGGACATGCATGGTCGAAAGGTTCAGTTAACTCACCCAAAGGCTGTGTGTTTTAGGTGACAAATTTCCTTTTGTGCTTACGAAGGTCCATTGAGGCTGTAGTGGGACAACTAATTATGGACATTGTAGATCCGCACATGAGCTGTAGTGGAGTCGATAAGCGTGTGTACTTTTAAAAATTGAGTTTTTAAGAAGAGTTGTTGGTGATGTTTTGGAAGAGAAGGAATCTGAGATGGCTTGATGCAGGTAAGCATGTATGGTGAAAATTAGGGTTATAACATATGCCCCTAATGTGTGAGGTTAAGAAGAACATCGATGTGGCTGATACCAATCTTTCTTGATGTCTTAGAACAAGTGAGCCCGAGGGAACTAGGAATCGGAGGCCACCGTCTACAAAAAATAACAAATGTCTGCCGTGGACGCCATGGTCGGGATAGAATAAACACATGGCTACCAATCAAACACACAGTAGATCCATGTCAAATAAATATAAAAAGTGTATCCATAGACAATACACATGAATAAAATAAAAAAGATATACATGTAAATTATCCATCTTCTTATTTAGAAAGTATAAGGTCGATGGATGGAATGGGGCTAGAAACTCAGTAACAACTTCAAAATCTTCAAAATTGGGTAGAGGTGTAATATGAGTTAATACGACTTCACTACCTAGAGGTCTTCCCCGATGAAGAAACAAAGCCGATCATGGACCTAGAGAATCTTGATGATGGGGGTAGAGCCATTGGGTTTGAACAAAGACTTGATTGGGCGTTGAGGATGGCCGGGTATGCAGACAAAGAGATAAATTGCGAGAGGGGCTGAATCGGGCTTGGTAGAAACTTCCCTTGGACAACAACATGACAAATGATGAGAGACTTAGGCAACATGGCATTAAAATAAGTTTACGAGGCAGGAGGCAACACAAAATCTCCATATGTTTGGAAGAATAACCAAGCGGAGGAGCACACAACTCTATGTAGCAAGAAAAACTTCCTAAGGTCGTAGTACATCCCATATTTTGTGACCCACCAAGCGAGGCGGATATTACTTTATCCAAGGGGTGACTCATTATGCTTCCAATAAAGAAATACTTTTCCCTTCCTCTTTTTTGTCTTTTCGAGAGATTTTGGAAGAAATAAAAGAGATGTTACATTCTAATGGAGGAGCGAGTGTTACAAACATACAATTTCAAAGCCGCAGGGACAAGAATGATGTTTCATAATAATGATACTGAGGAAAATCTGCGGGGAGACAGGGTGTTCAGGGCCTTGAGGAAGCAAAAGTGTTACAAGGTATATAAGGTATGCAAGCCTTGGTTAACAAAACGCAGTGACATCCTTAGTGTAAGTTTAATGGTGAGAGAAATTAATCTCGATTGGTTTTCATATTTAGAGTCACGAAAAAACATAAAGGAGACTCCATTTAGGAGTACCTTTTTAGAGATAGTCTAACTGGTTTGAAAAAGGGATAAGTACTTTATAACAAGGCGATCTATTCAAAACCATTTTATGAGTGTGAGAAAGACAATATCACTTTCGACCATTTTCATTTTTAAAATTAGAAAAAATCTTAACTATGGACTTCCTCAGGAATGTTCTATACAGACCATTTACTTGAGTGTGAAAGAATAAAGGTCACTGTGATCTTTTCAATTTTAGAGTCGAAAAGGCTTAACTATGGACTCATTAAGGGTTCCTTTTTGTGAGTTTAGTCCCTCAAGCGAAAAGGGGTAAAATTATACACGAGGGGTACTCTTCTAGAGAGCCCGAAGTTCCATAGAATACCACCTTTGTTGATACGGTTGGCCAGATGCAATTTGAAAAGCAGGTAAACTAAAGCCAGGACGGTGACTTCAAATTTGAGTTTACTTAGTGAAATGCCATAAGATAGCTCAACAATATTTTCATGTTTAGAGGGTTTGAAAGGGATTAAAGGGCAGGTAGAGGTTACTTTTCAGTTAATCCAGGATAAGGTGAAAAGCACAAATGCGATCTACCGGATGTTGCTGGGATCTCAAAGCGGAAAACGAAAAACAACAAAAGTTAGCTAGCTTCATAATCGGTACTGGGTCCGATGCAGTATCTCCTGGCGAGAAATTAGGTTCGGAAGGAGATATTGATAGGTATTTGTTTCAGCAATGGTTGTCATATTTCCCTCAACATAGATCTACATTATTGCTTAGTAAAGGGATTAATAGGACAAGACCTATCTCCATTTATAGTCAAGGTGAATTATGCGGCCTCTATTCTTCTTGACTCTGGGAGGAAGTATGATCGTGATGAAGATCTTCCAGGAGTTTTATCCCAGGACTAGTCGGTATTCAAATTACGCCGATGAGGAGGGCAAGACCCAAATTAATGAATCGGTGTTAGGTAGAGAACCTTGAGCCCAAATAGGCCTACACAAGCGGATCTAATTCTTGTCGCGGGGAGTTGGATCACGGGTTGGTAAAACTAGCGTACTAAAGAGTATGCTACTTCCAAAATTTGTGGACAAAGGGAATGGACATGCGGGTTCCCTTCTATCATGGCTGATGGGAAAGGAATTATCCACGGATCATTGAAGTAAATTAATGAACGATGAATCTTGAAAAATCTCAACCTTATGGTGATTGGATATAAACTTGAGATTTTTCAAGTTTCGTCATGAGGAGGTGGGTAATTTAAAGTACCCATCAATGGTGGACAGAAACCAATCCCTACATTGACAACTTTTGGTTGTGGATTATCAATCATGGGACCGTGGATGCCTGATGAAGGGTCGAGATGCGGAAGACAATTGATCAATGATCCTGGTGGCCCATCGATGTGGAAACAACAAGACCCGAAAAAATGCTTAGCAACCACAACTTGCATGGCATAGGATCCAACCCTCCCTAACAAGGGTTATGGTCGAGGGGTGCGTGGAAGCTACTTCTACCTCAACACCTGCAGGTCTTCCCCTCTTAACTACGGGGAAAGAGTGAATGATACCAATAATGATGGAGCGAACAAGCGGAGTCGGCGATTGAGGGAGAGTAGGTG
Source organism: Picea sitchensis (assembly GCA_010110895.2). Lineage (NCBI taxonomy): Eukaryota > Viridiplantae > Streptophyta > Pinopsida > Pinales > Pinaceae > Picea > Picea sitchensis. Next base: position 8,679 of record SNQJ01S0148438.1, on the reverse strand, counting down.
ATGGAACAAAGCGAAGGTTCAGCCAATGGCCTTCCGGCAATACCAACGACATAGCATGTCGAGCCTGTGGTGGTGTTTGAGTAAAAATTTTTTTGTGGGATAAGACACTACTCTCTGAAATGCTACGTGGTAAGGCGGATTAGGTTTTAAATTGGGTCGATATCAACAGCATGATTGTACTTGGATTATAAGTCTCGGTAGATCCAAAAGCGGTTAACAAGGCTTTCCTACGGGAAGGGTAGCTTTGAAGGACCTCCAAAGCGGACATTGCACAAGGGGACATGATAAATCTTCCACCTGAGAATAGTTTGAGCCAGGTTTGGAGTTGTGAGAATCTTTTTTTAGACATGCACCTTTGGAGATGCGTGTGTCATTGTTTCACCGATGTCTTCTCAATATGTAGGGAAGAGATGGGAGTTTGGCTTCTTTTTCCTTCTCATAAGTGCTTGGTGTACTATAGTTATGCTCTCTAGTCGATATAAAAAGCATCACCCTTCACCATATATACATTAACGAATTTGGGATTGTTCGAAGACAGAGGGGGTCCTTGGATTCCCTATACGTACTACTTGTTGAGGCTTGGGTTAGGTTTTGCCATGTTGAAATGGATTAAAGGTTAACACAAGAGAACATTGCTTTGCATCCCTGGAAATTTTTGGAACTTTACAAGTCGAGGGGACATAGATAGATTGGTGGTCTTACACACAAGTCCATGGATACCTCACCTTAGTTTCTCGATTGTTGTTACATTACCGGTGGGGTTTTTTATCCCCACCCACCCTTTTTGTTTTTTTCTTTCCTTTGGGTTGCTGGGTGGCCTTTGGATTAGTCGATTGCAAGCATCCAGATGTTTTTGAGTAGGGGGCGACCAAAGCGGTGGATTTAATTTGTTCTTTGTGTGTTAATATAGACACTAACAGCTGGCGATCAATTACTCAATGAGATTTTTGTCTTGAACCAACAACTCCTTCGACATGTGGTCCAACTCATCTAGTGTTATCAGTATTGGTAGCACATCGCGAATGCTCCATATAATAAACCCGGTGAGGCAGAACCGCTCAAGTTTATTTGATCTCTCATGATGCGTCTTCTTGAAAAAATACTCTAGCGTGTAGCGTCTTTGGACAATTGTGGGACCAAATACTTAGGGGCCTTCGAGAAGGGAATGCTGAATTGCAGGGTTGGGCATAATTAGATTCTTTTGCGTCTCCATTCGGATGTGATCAAAGATATGGTTCACTTTTGTGAGAAATTGGCGAGAGCAATTGAAGTTACCCGATGTCATATCTCGATGCTTGGAAATAGTTTAGGAAAGCCAGCCGCCCGGTTCACCAAAGAAGAGTATCTTGAGCGATGGCCTTCGATATACCATTTCTTAGCACTCCCAATAAGAGTACATTGAAACAATCCTGGCGTATAGGTGTCGCTTTCAAACGAGGATTATATGAGCACAGATGGAAGGTAGTCACATGATCTCACATGGATATACGTTGACTTGCGGCTTTAAAACTTTGGATATGTAAGAGCAACCCGATGCGCCATACAAAAAGGCCAACACGGATCATTGACGGGGAATAGGGTCATTCAACAAACTTGTCAAGTCGGCGGTAAAGGTTGGCGGGGAAAGGGGTGGATTTAGGTTGTTGGTGTCTTGGGAAGGGCACAGGTTTAGTAGGCATGGGGTTGCGGAAAAGTTTAATTTCGCCTTTGGGTGTGAGGAAGTTATCATGTTGATTTCAAAATAGGACATAGATGGTTAGATACATTACATTCGAAGGACTTTGGGAAGGATTTCCCCATGTCAGTCCATGGGGATAGGCATAGTAGTTTTTCAGGGGTTCCATTGATTGTAGAAAGAATTACCCAGTCGACATTCGATGAGGCCAGTCCCCTGCCAAGAATTCCAAGACCTTGATGCGGAAGAAGTTCCTAGGTTTTCCCCCTGTGCTGGAATAGTACCCCGCATAGGAATAGGTTGTCTGAAACCGGGGTTTCCCTCAGTTGGGAAAGTAGTTGATGAGAAAACATTGTTGCCAAACAATGAACAAAGAAAATGATGTCAAACCACAGGCAATAATTATCGCGAGAAGGTGGTCCTTGAATCCAGTTCAAAATAAAAATATAAGCAGGGTATCGCAGGGTGGTCAGATGGATTGTTGATGCAGCAGCGCCATGAGGTGAAGGGACAAAGGAGGTATGTAGCCTCCAGAGTAAAGGAGAATCATTAAAGGAGTAGGAGTGCCTCCCATGTGTCCTTGGAGGGTATTATATCTCCACACTTGGTCTGAAGTCTATGAAGTGGAGTAGGAAAGTGGGACTTGTACTGAACTAGGCATCCCAGGTATGAGAATGGAGGGCCTATCTCACTTGGTGTGAAAGGTGTTGTGGCCACCACCAAAGACGAGATCGGACCATGTGATGTAGAGGGGCCCGGTTGAGACCATGGTAGCTCGGGTTGGTGATGGTGGGTTAGGAGGTGGAAACTCTCACGTGGTGATATAGCCGTGAGTGGGAATTGAAGAATTCCCAAAAATGGTAACAACATTTGTTTCCATTCTTGCATGGGATGAATCCGGTGCATGGTGGGTCTTTGAAAGATGGAGTGGTGGAGGTTTCAACCCAGGACAAAGCTTTTGCTTCAAGGTCCGAAATGGTCGATTCCTTCGGGGGTTTTTTGGGCACAATGTTTTGTAACTCGGTCGCTTCAAAAAGACCCTTGTTGGTCTAGCACCATAGTGGTGGCGAGGGTGGCTCCAGGTTAATGAGGTAGGCCAAAGTCATATACGTGGCCAGGTTGGGGCTGTGATCCTACAAGCTATGTGAGAAGATCAAAGACACTCTAGGGCGTTACAATCATTCCAAAGCAACACACACTAAAAGTCCCACAGATTAAAGGCGAGGCACTGAGTGGTGGAAGAGCAGTTACAAAAGCCAACACTAGAGCAACTTACATTGCAGAGTGCAATTTCAGCGGAAGCACCCTCGGGTATACTACGCAAGCATGGCTGATGTATGTCTTGGGTACCCGCGGTATACCCCCACAGGTCCTTGTGTATGTCCTAAAAGATAGGCAACTAGGTTACCGGCTCGTGGCTGATCCTGAGGCGGTACATTGAGAAAGTGGGTGAATACCTGTGAAGCGGTATGGGAGCTGAAACACTATCCAAAGGGTATCGAGGAAAGTTGTCTAGAACAAATGGGACCCTCGAGGCAGTTCAAGATCCACGAATCTCCGTGGAAAATGTAATTGACGAAATCCCAAGACAAACCCTCTATATGTGTTTCTCCCACTACGATTGGTCCGACTTTGGAGGGGTTATCTCTCCACTACCTTTAAAGTGCAGCGACCTCATGTTTATCTATATGTTAGAGGGTCTGGATAAATTTCCGCGATCTTATTGGACTTTTTACACTCCCTAACTCGGACTCGATGTTTGATTTTAATGGACTTAGATAGTTTCCTCTCATACCTAATCCAAGGCCCTAATCCGAACTAGTTGGTTAACCCTACAAACATAAAGTCTAATAAATTTTAGATTTAAGCGTTATTTTTATGTCTTGTCTTAGCAGTATAGTGTAGAAAATGAAACTAATGATGTTTGAAGATGAAAGTAAAAATGAACAAAAAGCTGGAAACAAAGAAACCTTCACTTAATGCAAAATTTCAACAACTTTTCGAACAAGATATTTTAGAGATCAACAAACTTAAAGGAAAGGAGTTTCAATCATTCGATTACTACTTACGATCTAAAAGTAAACTATCAAAGGAACTTAATGAGTCAAATGCTTTCCAGAGTTACAAATGCCAAAACCACCTTTTCAACCAAACAAGAATGAGAATAAGATGCCATTAAAAGCAAAAGGAAAATATCAACAAGTCAAAACCAGAAAAACTTCTGGCCTAATCGAAGATCACAAAGAATCACTTCAAGAGATATCACACACTGTAACAAAAGGGACTCTCTCACACTTGTCTAAAACCAGAATTTTTAATGACAACTTTTAAATGAAAAGCAAGATAAGGCTAAGATCAACCCTAAGATACTAACTGCTAGGACAAAGATTAAAACACAGGAGAGTTATAACTCTTTTCAAGGGAAAGGATGGCCGCCTTACCCTCAACAAAACTATCTGCCTGCAAACCTCTTACGACAATCAACAATGTGCATTGGAGTTGTGGGAAACCAGTGATGTACCGTATGGTAGCCTGCCACAGTAGTGTGTATCTAAAACTTCTGAGCAAGTAAAAAGCAGGATAATCCAAAACCCGGGAAGAGACCAGTAGTAGAACTAGGATCTCTTGAGAGCTTAGACCTCTCTTTAGCAGAAAAACAATGTAGGGGAAAAATTTGTAAAACAAACCAATGTGAGATAAGACTGCAAACAACCAAAACTCAAACAGAGTTCCAGAAAACCCCCTGAGAATGACTAATTACGAAAGGAGAGGGATAGGCGCCTCAAAATTTTCTAGAATCTTACATGCTATTGTTACTTCTTCAACTAGAATTTACACACGGGTTCTAAGAGAGTAGAAGCTGTGGTGCAGCACTTTCGGACACTATAGAATAGTGTGTACCTTTGTGAGTCTCGAAAAAACATAGTCAAACAAATACTTGAGAGATAGCTAGTATGGAAGCCAGTCTCTCTGGTTTAGCTCAAACTTCGAGAAACTTTAGGGGAAGAAAACCGATTATTTTAAAACTACTGATATTCCTAGGAACCTAGAGACTTCCCGATTGTAGTGCATGAATTACATTTGTGGTGGAAATCCTAGGAATGACATTTAGGGTTATATAATACCACATACATATAAGACCAAAAAGAGAATCTACTTTTGGAGTCCCAAAACTATGAAATCCCCATTTCTTTCAAACAAATACATGGTTAAACGAACATACCTTGTTCAGGACGAACTTTATAATGTCCCCACTTTGGGACATCACATCACGGTGAAAGTTATGATGACCAAGTAGCCCGGATGGATGTTATATGGCGAAATACGAGGGTATTTAGAGAGGCATTTTGGGGTCCAACTTGCATTGATCATCACATTCCATCATTATAATCCATTCCGCACATGTTGGCTTTGGTTTCGTTGCATTATGAATTTCCATGATTTTGACTATTTTGAGCTATAAAGTCAATGGAATTCAACTGAGGTCATTTTGGGCACATTACTTGGAGGAACCTCTAGGTGTAATAGCTCATTGGAATCGGGAGGAGCAACACTGAGGATGGGATGGCTAGAGTGACTTCGGTGTGGGCGGGGAAGCCACAAGGAGAGATAAGGATCTTTTGAGGTAAAAAGGTTAATTAATTAATTAAAATTGAGGATTTAATTAATTAATTAAATATTAATAAAATGAGAAGTCCTTTGGGGGACGAGGTGAGCCAAAAGGTATAAAGTAAATGCAAGGGCCTCTTCTCATGAATTCATGTATGTTTATCTTTTGATTTCTGGCTTATAGCTAGAGGGCCCATCTTTTGGGTGTTTTGAGGGTTTTGAGGGTTTGACTTAACAAATCCTAGAGGATGATTTGGTGGTGAAAGATTCACCTATCTTGTCCCAAGATTAGTCTACCGAACTGGAATATGCTCCACACCATTCTAGTTCCATATCTGTTCAGTTGCAGGAGGATTCCCATGGTTTCTTGTGAAGATGGGAAGCACCGGTTAGGGGGTTTCCGACAGAGGGGCGCACCATACATTTAGGGAGGATTCATTCTAGCTAAGGAGAAGGGATTTTGGGAATTCCAGTGTGGGTTTCCTTTAGGTGTACATCATTCTTGGTGGCTTTTTAGTGCTAGGTGGAGGATCGATTTGTATTGAGAGTGGGACATTTTCCCAAGAGGAGGACACACCATTATTTGGAGGTAGCTAGATACGGGATGCCAGAGGAATTATTTGGGGATTTGAGAACTTGGGTTCTCATTGTAGCATCTTGAACTATCATTTTGGAGAGTTTCAAAAGGTTTGGAGGCCTCATTCATCAAGGATGAATTATCAGAACTGATATTGATTAAGAGCACCATTCGATTGGAGGTTGGTCCTATAGAAGTTGAGAGAGATCTTGGAGACCGGGCACACAGGTTTACTTATCATCCCACCCAGATCTTATTTTCATCTTTTGGAGGTGATTGGACATCTCTGGCACCAAGGCCGAATTGTTGAAGAGCTTGGTTATGTGAGGCGTGGCATTTTCCAGCTTGAGGGTTTGGCACTTGGCATTGGTCTTCATCTCTTATCCAACCTTTAGAGGGATTATTTTGTATTTTTGAGAGCATTTTAGCGACTCATACTTGTTATCCATTTTCTATCATATTTGCCATCTGTTGAGCATTCGGATCGACATCTTCATTGTAGTAGGTTTCCTATTTTATGAATAAAGAAGATTTGATATGTTTTGGCTTGTCTATATTGTCTATATTGATGTATATTTCCATGGATTTATCTACTACATTGTTTTGCTGCATAACAGAAATATAAACACATCTAAAAACAAGTAGATCAACAAAGAGTGTTTGACGAAATACCTCCCTTTCAGGAAAAAGTTTTAAAAGACACCAAAAGTATTGACCCTTGCATAATGGCTTGGGATCATTACGATTGGTATCGACTAAATCACCGCAGGCTTGGGGTCTTTATGGATAGTTAGGCAGAGATGGATATGATATCATTGAGATGACTTGGAGATCATGTATGACAACCCTAGCAAAGGAAATTAAGGCTATAATAACCTTCCAACAATATCACGACTATAGAAATCCCATTGGAGAAAATGGGATATTTTTACAGGGGATGATCATAGAAGAGAAAAGAAGAAGCTAGATGGTGGGAAGAGCAGGAGAATCCCATGGGTGGGAAACCTTGCCACAATTGCAAGGGGCCACGGGAACTAGATCATAGGTGGGGGGTGGGATGAGGGGCGCATTGACCGAGGCATGTCATGAAAGTGATGATGAGATGCGTGAGGATGGAGTGATAGATGTGGATTTGGAGCAATCGGATGATGACAATGAATCTTGCATAGGGGCTAGTGATAGTGACTCTACCTGAGGAGGGATAGTGATGATGACTCTTACAAAGGCTAGTGATGCTTGCACACTTGAGGATGATGATGACCCTTTTGTAGTGGATAGGTAGTTGGATGGATAGAACGATAGCACCGGTTTCTCGATGGAGCATGTTACATACCATTGTAGTGACCTTACGCCCCTCAACAAAGTGGGTGACACTAGTGAGGAGTCACACATGTTATCACCTAGAGATGATGAGCTTCCTATGGGGGCTGTGGCAGATCTATCACATGTTCAGACACCCGTCACATGAGGAGATCAATGGCATGCCAAGTATGATGGATGAGCCTAGTGTCCTCGCATTTAAGGTCAAATTATGGCGTGTTTGATGCAATTTACCCACTTTCTATTGTTGGAGAAATGGGCAAACCTCGGACCCCCTCAAGCGTCGTTTCACATGGCGTTGTTTTTCCGACGACCAAGTTTTCATCTTTATTGCGACGTTTCAAGCATTAGCAAGAGAGCGTTACAAAGCGATAACCAAGACCGATGTTTCAAGCGATGATGTCAAAGTGAGACGTTGCAAACTTGGCAAGACCAACGTTTCAAACATGGAAAGTGAGACATTACAAACATGGAAGGTGGGGCCGTTTCAGGCGTGTGAGAGAGACACTTCAAGGTGTAGGGTGACATTTCAAGCATTAGCAAAGTGAAGCGTTTGGGGGCCAGTGGCAAGAGAGACTTATTTCAAAGGTGGAAAAGAGGCGTTCTTAAGGTGTAGAGGCGTTAGAAGGTGGAAGAATACAGGCAGGATGAGGAGTTACTAGCTCAGACATGGTTGCTATGGGAGAGACACTCTTGGATGTCACAAGAGCGGCCTTGTCGAGGGTGCTTAATGAAGTGACAACCATGAGTTACTGCTTCAGAAGCGTGGTTGCTATGGGGCGACAATCTTGGAGGAATGTGGAAAGAGAGGCGTCTTGGATGTGGCAATATGACGGAAGAGAGTGAAAGACGTCACTAGATGCACTGTAAGTATTTAAAAAAAAATACAATATCAGCCCTCAAGGCCTAATAATTCCAAGCCTTACATGGGTTCTTCTTGAATTGTTCTCACATGAAACTCATGGGTTCTTCTTGAATTGTTCTCACACAAAACTTTCACATGACCTCCTAAGAGCACCCCTTTAGAGTTTGATTTGGTGCACAATTTCCTTAGGGTAGCTTCTCAATTTCTCACCTCCTTCTTTTCGACCTCTCAATGTCTTATTGGCTCTCATTAAGTTGATACCTCTTATACTCCACCTAGCAAGTTATTTATTAATATGCTTGTGATGTTTTCCCTACTACCTAGTAAAGAGTGAGAATTTCCCTTTGTCTAGATGTCTCTCAACCAACTTGAACATACTTTAACTTGCTCCCTCTCACTAGTTGAATATAGCGAAACAAAAGAGATAGATAATTGGGATCATCAATGGTAGTTGGTTGATATTCTTTCCCCTATACATTAAGTCAAGTTAGTGCCCCAACCTTACAAAGGATCCCTCGGGATTTATGTAGGTTCCAACATATTGTCGCACAATATCTTTCTAAGGCTCTTTCTCAAGTCTAGTTTCCTTTACCTATATGAGACCTTAACATAAATTGCTCTCATATTGGCCCT